>JAODAL010004937.1:0-149809 GCA_025379985.1 Phyllomedusa bahiana | reverse complement strand
ACACATATTAGCATTAACCCTCACACCATTACAATAATGGATGCAGGACGGCAGTTATACAAACTCTTCAGTGTAGAAGCTTTCCTGCTTAAAGATATTTCCCTAGTACGGCTAATTAACCATGGGAGTGGTAAGCACCTTTTTTTATTTTTTTGTGGATACCCAAGTGTATCTACCTGTCTGGCAACTGGAAGCTGCACCTAGCATCTTTCTCCTCCCACGCACCTTATACCAAGACACATTGCTGGCTGCCGAGTAACTATATTATCTTTTATGTAATTAGCAACTATAGAAGCTTGTTTAAAGAAGCAGGAGGTAAGAAGTGCTCTAACTCTGGAATGAAGCAAATTTGGAACAGCAGTGGGCGACATGTATGAATTCGAATGCGTACTTCTTTTTTTACTTGGCGCCGACACTCCAGTTCTCCAGAGTGTAGAATACGACAGTATGAAGATTTTTGGCGCATTACATAGAGCTTAATGCGCCAAACTTTGTATGGGCATAGAGTGTAATGCGCCAAACTTGGCGCACTAAGCTCTATGTAATGCGCCAAAAATCTGTCATATTCTACACTCTCAGAATCTCATAATCCGAGCATTGAAACATTAAGAGGGCGACATGTATGAATTTGAATGCGTACTTTTTTTTTTACTTGGTGCTAACACAACATATCTAAATAGATATAGAAGAGTTCAGAATACGACAGATTTTTGGCGCATTACATAGAGCTCAATGCGGCAAACTTTGTATGGACATAGAGTGTAATGTGCCAAACTTGGTGCACTGAGCTCTATGTAATGCGCCAAAAATCTGTCGCATTCTACACTCTTCTATATCTATTTAGAACTGTGGTGTTGGCACCAAGTAAAAAAAAAGTATGCATTCGAATTCATACATGTCGCCCTCTTAATGTTTCAATGCTCGGATTATGAGATTCTGAGAGTGTAGAATACGACAGATTTTTGGCGCATTACATAGAGCTTAGTGCGCCAAGTTTGGCGCATTACACTCTATGCCCATACAAAGTTTGGCGCATTAACCTCTATGTAATGCGCCAAAAATCTTCATACTGTCGTATTCTACACTCTGGAGAACTGGAGTGACGGCGCCAAGTAAAAAAAAGTACGCATTCGAATTCATACATGTCGCCCAGTGTATTTGGTAATAATCTTTACTTAATGCTCTCTCTTTATCAACTATATTATATAGGATTATATAAAAGCTTAATCATTGTGTGAGCTCTATAAATAAGAAAGCAAAGAATTAAGGTAAATACTTCTAATAACGTGTGTATATTTGTATTTGTATATTCTGTAGTTACAGTATATATTCTCGGAGATATTTTTCTAACATTTTTATTTGTGTTTATTTGCTGCTTTAAGTATTGGGAGTATAGTAGTGTTGCTTTTATTATTATTCTTTCTACATTTTGCAAAATGAAATATTTTCTGCTGTTGGTACTGTCACAAATTTCCAGTGATTTCTGGAGAAGTATGTATTGTATTTGCTTTTTAATATATGTCTTGCCTCTATTATGTGTTAAGCATATTATAATGTAATATGGATTTAAATCTGACTACAACATCTGCATGGAGTTTGTAAGTTCTCCCTGTGTTTGTATGGGTCTCTTTTAACAAAGAGAATAGTTAATTTACCTATGAAATTATTTAAATGTTGGTGCTCTATAAGTAACAGGAAATTAATACATTCTTGTCATTGTTTTATTACATATCATTAACTCAGTGTATTGTTCTATACATGGATGTTTCTAATGGATGGTCTGTATATCTAATGAAAAAGAATCACTCCCATTAAAAAAGTATACAAAACATATTATTAACATAACAGCACTTGAGAAGCAAAAAGGAAACTGACAGCCATTTGTGTATTGACACTCTTAAATATTCATTTGAGAACATAGCTTAATTTTAACGCATTATTTGACTCACCAGTACACATATTTGGTATTGCCACATGAGTAACGACCTAGCCATAAATCTGTTATGTTATTTAAACTTCAGGGTTAATTATGTAAGAAAAGAACCATGGTACCATGGAAACATCAGTTTATCAAGCAAAAGTAAAAAACTTACCTTAGCTCCTTATACAGAACAATAAAAAAAGTTGTGGCTGCCATAAGATAGAATAATAGTTTTTACGTTTAAAACCGACAAGTTAAAAACGGCACTTTTTTTATGTTGATCGAATTCTCCGATCACGCGTAATTTAGGTGAAATCGGGCGCATTATTATTACATCGCGCCATTTTTCGCGCTTCCTGTCTTTTTGGGGGCCAGAAAATCAGTTTTAAGCATAGAGCGGGGTAGCGGGGTGTGCACGTCATGACTGGATTGTATGGTTGTCTTTGGCTGGAAAAATCACAGCCTCTTTTTTACATAGAACACCCCTTTCCCTGTTCAGAACATGTGTCACTGTTTCCATAAGACAGGACGTGTGTTATCTTTCTCCCAATACAGCTCGCGACAATTCCTTTGTTACAGAGACAACTAGCTTTTAGCTGTGACATTAAAACAAGGTAGATTAGAGAATTTCAATTATTTTGTTAGACGAGATTTTTAAAGAACCAATCTAGCGCTGTACAGGGGAGGGGGGGGGCAACACAGACAGACAAGCAGCTTTGAAAGGAAGTGTATATTGTGCAGCCCAGACTTTTTTTCTTTGAACCTGCTTTTAAAAGGGGTTTTTTTTTTTTACCAGTTTTTGCCCATTTTTTTGGTGAAATAGTCCCTTTTGTATTTTGTGCAGCCCATCTTTGTTCAAAGACCCACCTTGTATTTAATTTTTGGATACAGAAATTTTTCATTACGTAGGTGTATGTCATAGGTGAAAAAAACCCCTTTTATTACCCGTACAAAATTTAAGCATTTTTTTTTTTTCACTTTTTGCAGCCCATTTTTTTTCAAAGACCACCTTGTACTTACCATAGGATACAGAACTTTTTAGTCACTGCAGGTATTGTAAAGGTGCAAAAAACACCTTTTTTTATCCGTACACGTTTAAGTATTTTTTTTTTCACTTTTGTGCACCCTTTTGTTCCAAGACCCACCTTGAAAAAAATTAAATAGATACGAACTTTTTTTATCACTTTCATTATTCATTATAAAAAAAAACCACCTTTTTTATCCGACAAAAATTTAAGTAGGTTTTTTTTTCATTTTTTGTGCAGCCCAGTTTTGTTAAAAAGCCCACCTTGACTTTACCATAGAACCCCCTTTTCTGTCACGCATTATTCATAGGTGCAAAAATCCCCTTTTAAAACCGTACACATTTAACGTTTTTTTCACTTTTTGCAGCCCTTTTTGTTAAAAGACCCACCTTTTTAATTCCATGGATACAAAACTTTTCTATCACTGCGGGTATAGTCATAGGGCAAAAACCACCTTTTATTACCGACACGTTTTAATGGGTTTTTTTTTTCGCTTTTGTGCAGCCCCAGTTTTGTTCAAAGCCCCACCTTGTACTTACAAAAGGAACAAATTTTCTAGTCACTGCGGGTGTAGTCATGGTGCAAAAACCCCCTTTTTATTATCCGTACACGTTTTAAGCGTTTTTTTCACTTTTGTGCCCCCCTTTTGTTCAAAGACCCACCTTGTACTTACAATAGGATACAGAACTTTTCGGGTCACGCAGGGAGTTATAGGTGCAAAAACCACCTTTTATTACCCCTACACATTTAAGTTTTTTTTTTTTTTTCACTTTTGTGCACCCCAATTTTGTTCAAAGACCCATTTGTACTTACAATAGGATACAGAACTTTCTAGTCACGCAGGTGTATTTTCAAGGTGAAAAAACCCCCTTTATTATCCGTACATGTTTTTAAAGTGGGTTTTTTTTCATTTTTTGGCAGCCGCAGTTTTTTCAAAACCCCCTTGTATTTCAAAGAAACAAACTTTTCTAGTCACTGCGGGTGATGAAATGGGTCAAAACCCATTTTATTTTCCGTACAAAATTTTTAATTAGGTGTTTTTCCTTTGGCGCGGGCCATTTTTGTTCAAAGACCCATCTTGTCTTATATTAGGATACAAAATTTGCCGTAATTGCAGGTTATTCTTTGGTCAAAAACCCCTTTTTTTTATCCGTAAAATTTAAATAGCTGTATTGCACTTTGGTTTGCCCCATTTTTTTTTTTTTTTTCAAAAGCCCCTTTAAATTTAAAATTTTTTGGAACAAAAATTTCATAAAAATGTTGGTGATTTCATGTGCAAAAACCCCTTTTGTTATCCGTAACCCTTTTAAAATGCTGTTTTTCACGTGGGGGGCCCAGTTTTTATTCAAATAGCCACTTTGTACGACAATTCGTGAAAAATTTTCTACAACTGTTCTTGTTTGTCATTGCAAAAAAAAAACCAAATTTCTCATACGGTAACTTTGAATAGTTTTATTGCGCTGTTGTTCATTTGGCGCAGAAACGCATTTGTATAAATTTTTTATTGAAAACTATCAACCCTAGTCCTACGGGCATTGTAAATACCGGGGGGCTGAAGGAAGAAAACTGTTGATTTTGTCTTAGGGGCTTTCCCCAGACCCCATTTCCCGGTATTCGCTAGAAAATTTTAGTTTCTAATCCTTTGGCTGTAGAAATTTGAGGATTTAAAATAGCTGTGATTTGCCGCTTTAATAAGAGACTGTCAAAAACCTTCCTACTTTCTACATTTTTATCTTTCTGAACTGGAGGAAATGGGTGGTAACGAGCAAAAAGGGGTGTAAACGGAGGTAGAGGTACGAGAGAAAAGGGGCCCCTTCCGTGCTGGCGACAACATGAAAAGCCAGCGGGTTTGCGGTGGCGGACCCTTTAGGCCTGTCATCGTGGGTCAGGGCCCTGAACTCATAACAACAGGGCGCCAATCTGTTTTTGCATGGTTAATGCAACCTGCATCCAGAGTCTTTCCTCCTCTCCTCCCATCACGGCCACAAAAGTCGTCATCTCTCCACATCCGCCAACATGAACAAGGCAGCCCCCCAAATGTCAACTCGGTACCCACCACTGTTGGATAATGCAATTTTTTGAAAGACCTCTTTGATACAAAACGGTTGGGGGGCAGAAGGGTGTTAAAAGATCAAAGGCCAAAAAGGGTATTTTGTCTGCCTGACGCCCGTTACTGTGCCATCAAGGAGGAAAGGGAAACCGGTTCAATCGGGGAAAAAAAACCCGGCGGTCGGAACGTCTTTCAGTGCCCCTTGCTTGTAGCCCCAGCTCCTGGGAGCGAAAGTCAGGGCGACAAAGTCACTTGTTTGATGATGAGGGTGACGAATTTCGGATCCAACGTGGCTTTCAGCAGAATTTTTCTGCAGCGCTTCATATGGACGAGGGGAAGACGAGGGGTAGTATCATACGGGTTTTCCCCCTCAAAAAAAGGGGTAGGGGGGTCGCAGAATGAGATGATTCCCCACCCCCGTCCCGGAAACACCGCCCCCTTATTGCCGTCAAAAGGCCAGGGCCTCTCAAGCCTGGGGCCTTTTTTTTGGCAAACCTTGATTTAAACCCCGCGATTCCTTCCCCCTTTGCCGTAAACGCATCAGAGAGGCAAGAATCTTAGGGTTTAACCCCACCAACAGTTAGCACAAGCAAAAGCATGAGTTAAATGGAGCAACACTTGGCCAAAAAAGGCCCCACCGATGCCGGGGTTCCAACCACTGTCACACCCTCTGTCTCCGCCCCTCTCTCTGCACCACCCAAATTTCCCCGTGCCCAGTCCTCAGAGACATGATCAGGTATCAGCCTGCTTTAGCCTCCACCGTCGCCCGAGTACCACCACACCACCCGAGACCATCCTCCCTTCTCCTTCCACCAGTTTGAGACCTCATGCCCACAGTGGCCAGTCTACAGCCAGCTTCTGTCTTCCAGGTTTGGGAGCAGAAAAACACTTTAACCCAAACCATCCCAAAGCCAAAAGCCCAATGTCGGGATTGCCGGCTTTTGGCCCCTTTTAAAGTTGCCCTTTTTACTGGTGGGAAAAGTGGGTTTCCCCATTTTATGGGGGCCCCCGCCCCGCCCCCCCAAACCCGATGCGACAGCATTTTTTGCCAAAAAGCCCGTCCCTGCCCTGGCCCCATGTCATCTAAAATTTCAAGCGCATTTTTGCTTGTGTCCGGGAAAGTCCCTCGACCACCCACACGGACTATAAGCAGGGCCAAGGCCGCACACCTGTGACAGCTCACTGGGTGAGCTGGGTGGATGCTCTGGTGGTGACTGTGGCCTCAGGGTTGGCGCAGCTCTTTTAAAACCCAGGGGTGGGCAGGGTTCTTTCCCCCCCAAAGGGCCCGGTGCATCACGGCCCAAGAAACCCGGTCGTATTTTAAAATTAATCTGTCTTGAGATCACCCCCACAGGTCAGGAAAAGTGGACGGCTCCCGCAACGAGACCGAGCACGGGGTGGGTGACAAAACTTTTGCCAACAAGGGGGTGTGCATTTAAAGGTAAAATCTCTAGCCCCCTTAAGATCGGTTTTGGGTTTGGGGCACACCCTTTCCCGGGACTGTCTGAACCTTTTCCGTCCAGAAATTTCTAAAGCGCACCGGGGTTGGACTGCCGCTGAGGGGGCTCGAGGGCTGGCTCGTACGTCCGCCGTTCCCCACCCTGCTTCGTCCCCCCCTGGCTGTTTGCATCGCTCGGCCCCCCCTTTAACCCTCATTGTTTAGTGCAAAACACTGGAATTTCCCCCCTCCCCATCTCACGATTGGGCAGCACGCAATGCCATTTTCCCGTACGAAGTACACAGGCCTGCAAGCAGCTGTGGACCTCGGGGGGTTTAGCCACGGAGTGGGGGGCAGGTGAAAAGCCTGCACCATCCTTGCCAGTTTGCATCATCAGGCAATCAGGGCTGTGTTGAAGCTGTGCCAGAGGAAGCGGAGGAGGAGGAGGAGCACCGACGTTTCCCATCCCTGCCTTTTGGGAAAAGGTTGGCGAATTTGAGGTGGGAGGGAAAGAGGAAGATCAGTTTGCTAGTGCCCCCCGACCCCGAGGCTTTGGGGAAAACAAGGCTCCATTCCCCACAGATGCTTTGGTGCTCCATTTCCCCCCAAAGATCCTCGCATTAAGGCCTAAAAGAACAACATTTTTGGGTGGAAACCCCCGGTACAAAAAAAACTCTGCCCTTTCCCTTTCCCCCCACCCCAAAAAAGAGTAAAATGTAGGAAAAGGAGACCTTGCTGATTGATCAACTGGAGACATCTGTTGCGTCTGCTTCATGTTCTTCAAATGTCACGGTGGAACAACGTCAGCAACGTAATAGCAGTAGAGTGCCATGTAGCCGTAGCGGCAGCAGCAGGCATTGTGGCAGATGCCTAATGGGTGACCTCTGGCAATCTTTATTTACCACCTCACCAAAGCATGTAATGCAGGGCACACATACAACACACAGAGACCAGCTTAAGATCATGTTGCACGACTATCTGCGTCTCAACATCGATGTTTTTGGATGTGTTCCGGACCCAATTGACTTCTGGGTATCCAGAATGGATGAATGGCCCGAGCCCCGCTCGCCACGCCTAGAGGTGTTGTCCTGCCCAGCAGCAAGCGTATATCTGAGCGAACCTTCAGAACAGCTGGAGGTCATTACAGACAAACGCATCCGCTTTCCACAGAAAAAGTTGATCTTTGACTTTCTTCAAGATGAATTTCAGGCAAGGATCCTGATGATTGTTGTGGCCCCAATTGCCGAGGTCATGATTAGTTGCCCGGTCTATTTCCCACATTCCTTTTCCAAAAAAATGGTCCTCTTGAAAACTTTTTTTTTAAAAAATGATCATTTCTTACTGCAATTTTTATTCTCAGTTCCCAAAAGATCATTTTGCTGGTTTTGCGGTGTAGAGACTGTAAAAGACACCAAGGTTTCATGACAAAACCGTATTCCATTTACTCACTTTATCTTTATAATTTCTCGCATTGTCAATGGTTTTGGGGTCATGTTGCTGTGAGATACAGCTATAATCATGGTCCTTTGGAACAGTAATGTGGCTTCTAAGTGGCATTTCTCCCTCACACTTATTTCCAGTGGCTGAGAAGTCATATTTATAATTTTTTGGGGTCATATTGCTGTGAGATACAACTATAATCAAGGTCCTTTGGAACAGAACTGTGGCTTCTAAGTGGCATTTCCCCCTCACAATTTTTAATAGTGGCTGAGAAGTCAAATTTATAATTTTTTTGGGGTCATTTTCCTGTGAGATACAGCTATAATCATGGTCCTTGGAACAGAAATGGGCTTCTAAGTGACATTTTTTGCCTCACAATTTTTTAACAGTGGCTGAGAAGTCATTTTTATAATTTTGGGTCATGCTGCTTTGAAATGCAGCAATACTACAGGTCCTATTTTTAAAAAAAAATGTGGTTTCTAACAGACATTTTTTTTCCCACAATTGTCAAAGGGCTCAAGGGTCATGTTTAAATTTTTGGGGGCATGTGCTGTGAAATGCAGCTATACTACAGGTCCTATTGTAAAAAATGGGTTTTTTATACAGACATTTGTTCTTCAAAATTGTCAAGAGTGGCTAAAGGGGTCATGTTTTGAATTTGTGGCGGCATTTTTGCTGTGAAATGCAGCTTATACTACAGGTCCTATTGTAAAAAAATGTGGTTTCTAACAGACTTTGTTCTTCACAATTGTCAAGAGTGGCTCAAGGTCATGTTATTTGAATTTGTGGGGGCATGTTGGCTTGAAATGCAGCTTATTACTACAGTCCTATGTAAAAAATTGGTTCTAAACAGACATTTGTTTCTCACAATTGTCAAGATGGCTCAAGGTCATGGTGTTTAAAAAAACAAATGGGTAGGACACTGTTAATGGACCATATTGCAAAATGACTTGTTTTTGCAAGATCTTAAAAGTGCAACCCTGCAGTGACACAACCCATTTAAAAAAATGAAAAAAAAAAGGAAACAAAGAGGTGGTGGGATTCCATCTTTTTTCAAAAAGGGGTTTTTTTCTAGAATAAAACTACTAAAAAATTGCATGTACAAAATAGCTGATACAAATTTCCTCTGAATTGTACAAGTGAGGTACAGGAAGACTTGAACAGATGTAGGTTATTCAAGGACATGGTGTATGGAGCACATTGCCCACCCAAGAACAGAGACAATTTCCTCCAACACGTTGAGTAAAACAGAAAAAGAAATGCCAAAGAAAAAGGGCACCTGGGTGGAAACAGGAGCATTAACCACCAGCATCTCCAAGTGAAGCTCAATTGGTCCGCACTCATACGGAGGGGCAAGCGCTCTCGTAGAGGCAGAAATTTCTCTAGCACTACCCAGGTCTTGACTGTGTACTGAGGAAGGATGGAGGTCTGAGCTCACACTTACGCTTCCGCACTCTGCTTCAGCACGACTGTTTTCGATGCTGCATCATAAGGGCATTTTTTGCCGTGTTAATGGATGACGGTCGCCTGCCTGGGCTCTCACCGCACCCACTGTAACTCAGGCACTGCAAGCTAAAATGCGTGGGTTTAAAAGATGACGGACGCCAGCCCTTGCTCTCAAACCACACCCACTGTAATGCCGGCCCTGCGCTGAACCTGCGTGATCCATGTTTACAGCCTCACCTGCCTTGATCATTAATTTCCTGAATGCAGGATTTTCAGACAGGCCTCGTTGATCTACTGTGGACAAACTGTTTCGTTTGCTTCACATTTAATGTTACGGTGGAACAAAAGGGCACCAGTAGAATGCAAGTAGCTCTAGCAGCAGCAGTAATGGAAAATGAGTTGTTTTTAAATATGTTTATTTTTATTGAGAAATTTTCTGCTGATGGTTCCATAAGGGCACCTGTGCGGGTTTTTTGGGGGCATGCTGCAGTCCAGAAAATGGATAGTCAATGGGCCAGTTTAAAATGGAAATGGTCATTGAAAGTCTCCTTTTTCCGGCACTTTTTAATCTGTGGTTTAGATAGGTTAAGGTCATGCTGCGGTCCAGGACAGGTATAGTCAATGTCCAGTTCAACTAAATGGTGGTTCAAAGACTCCTTTTTCCGGCACTTTTTAATCTGTGGGTCATGCAGGTTTGAGGCTCATGCTGTGGCCCAGGACAGATATAGTCAATGCCAGTTCAAAAAAAATGGTGGTTCAAAGAAATCCTTTTTCCGGCACTTTTTAATCTGTGGGTCATGCAGGTTTGAGGTCATGCTGCGGTCAGGACATGTATAGTCAATGTCCAGTTCAACTAAAAAAGGTGGTTCAAAGACTCCTTTTTCCGGCACTTTTTAATTCTGGGTCATGCAGGTTTTTAGGGTCATCTGTGGTACAGAACAGGTATAGTCAATGTCCAGTTCAACTAAAATGATGGTTCAAAGACTCCTTTTTCCGGCAGTTTTTAAATCTGGGGGGTCATGCAGGTTTGGGGCTCATGCTGTGGCCCAGGACAGGGATAGTCTATGTCCAATTCAACTAAAATGGTGGTTCAAAGACTCCTTTTTCCGGCAGTTTTTAAAATCTGGCTGTCATGCAGTTTTGGGGCTCATGCTGTGGCCCAGGACAGGGATGGGCTATGTCCATGAAACTAAAATGGGGGTTAAAAGACTCCTTTTTCCCCTTTTTAAATCTGGTGTCATGCAGTTTGGGGCTCATGCTGTGGCCCAGGACAGGGATAGTCAAGGGTCCAGTTAAAGTAAAATGTGGTTCAAATAAACTGCCTTCTGGCACTTTTTAATTTGGGTCTGCAGGTTTTAAAGGGGGTACAAGCAGGGATAGTGAATGGTCTGTTTTTTTTTTTTTCTGTGACTTTTATAACCCTTAAGTGTGTTGCCTAAGATGTAGCCGCTATCCAGTTTACTGTTTTGGATGTTAATTCCAGCTTCTCCAGCCCTTGTTTGGGTGTAAGAATAAGGTGTTTGTTCCTCTCCCATAGACTTTAAGGGTTTCATGGGTCGATAATCTTTTTATCGACTATCGGAAATCGTTTTGAAAATTTGGGACGATATCGATTATCGACCCGATGACGATAGTCCACGTAATCGCTCATCACTAGTAATAAATAAACACTGTGTTACACAATAAAAATATTTATTTATTTTTTTAAAGTGCTACAACCAATAAACTATTTTAATTGGGTAATTATATCACTCCAGAGAGTAAGGGTAAGTTCACATGACTGATTTGAACGCTGAATTTTCTGTGTCCAAATCAGCGTCAAAGCCTCTACTTTTCAGATGAGATTTTGACAAGGTTTTTGATCAGGTTTTGGATAATGTTTTCCAACACCCATAATATCATGTCAATTATACTGCACTGTAAAAAATAAAAATCATTACCAGGATTGCAGTATTTTCTTCATTCTGCCTCCAAAAAAATGTATTAAAAGGCAATTAAAAAGTCTTGTGTTCCACAAGTACCAATGAAACGTTAACTCATCCCACAAAAACAAAACCCTAAACAGCTCAGTTTACAAAAAATAAAAAAGTTTTGGGTTTCAGACTATGATGACATAAAAACACAATTTTTATAAAAGTAGTAAAACATAAAAAACTCCATTAAATTAATATTGTTGTAATTGTACCGACCCACATAATAAAGTTAACAAGAAACTCCAAAACCAATTGCGGACTTTTTTTTTTCATTTTCACTGCCCAATGCCAAAAAAATTGTGAAACACCTGTGGGCCCAAAATGCAAAATACACCTGTAGATGAATTCTCTGAGCGGTGTTTAATCCTAAGTGGGGCAACATCAGGAAGGTTTGACCTGTATTGGTACTTTGGGGGCCAGGGGCATAACTAGAGAAGTCTAGGTCCCATAGCAAACATTTGGATGGGGCCTCCCTCCTCTGCCTCCCCGACCATGAACATGTACCGGGATCTCCTAAGTCATGCAGTTACTAGATAATACAAGGAGATATCACCATCATACTGCTACATACAAATCCCACTATACCAAGATCAACATTACCAATAACACTACCACATAAGCACCTGATTTTACCACCAGAACACAACCACTGATTACCACCACATGCTGACTGAATAATTCCCCTATACTATTACTGAATAAATATCAGTATACAAAGTTCAATATTACCACCATGTAGTAACCATATAGTGGTATATACCAGTGTACACAGGTTCCCTACGGACTGTAGGCTATAGGCTATAGGGGAACATATAGGTCGGTAGGCAGGATTTAGGTAGGGTGTAGGGGACAATATAGGTAGGCAGACAGGGTTTAGGTAGGGTATGGGGCCTATATAGGTTGGCAGGCAAGGTTTAGGTGGGCTATGGGGAATGGGCATATAGGTAGGCAGGGCTTAGGTGGGCTATAGGGGGCCATATATATAGACAGGGTTTAGGTAGGCTATAGGGGGCTATATAGGTAGACAGGCTTTAGGTAGGTTATAGGGGCCCATATAGGTAGGCAGGCAGAGTTTAGACAGGCTTCATTAGTATTAAAAAAGAAATAAATAACCTACTGACCTGGCCACGATCCCCTGGTGCGATGAGCACCCAGCCAGCTTCTGACCACATCGTGCTGTTCACGTCAGCACTGAAGGCCAGAGCCTGGTAGGCTTAAGGCGTAAGACCTTAGACTTACCTGGCCTTAGACTTACCTTGCTCTGCTCTGCTGAGACTGTGCAGTCCTGCCTCTGAGTGCTCAGGACATAGGGCCCGGGCATTCAGAGGTAGGATGCACTGGGCCCTGCAGCTGCGCATAACTACTGGAGTAGCAGAGGTACTAGCAGCTGCTACAGGGCCCGGTCCGAGTCCCCCAAGTACCCCGGCCCCATAGCAGCTGTTACATTTTCTACCCCAGTAGTTATGCTCCTGTTGGGGGCTTAGCAAATTCAGCATGGCACCCACCAAAATCTGCATTCGAAAAGCCAAATAGTGCTCCTTTCTATGTACGTCCAGCCTTGCCTGACTTTGCTCCATCCAACCATGTTGACGACACTCTATAGATATGGTGATGGTGACTTAGAGACACTTGTGTGCATTCAGAGTACATAAAATTTCTCTTTTATCTTGACCAGGGCAATACCAAAAGAGCAACATATCTAGTAAAAGTCTTGATGCTAAAAGCTAATAATTCTATTATGTCTTTTAATGAAACTCCTGCAGCCATTGCTATCAGTGGGGGCTATTTAGCATGTGCAGTCTGTTTGCTAGCTGTGCCGATTGGCAGGGACGTGTTAAGTAGGAAAGGTAGAAGAAGAATACACACAAGCCACATGGACCGTCTCCACGACCCTTGATAGCGGAGCATATAGCATAAGACAATGGAGAAAATTATACATCAAACAAATCTTGGCCATAATCCATGTTCTCCATAACTCACTTATAAGATTATGGCCCAGGAATTCAGCCACACCTCCTGTCTCACATGTGAGAATTTGAGGCTTTAGGGGACCACAAAAATGGAAATCAGCCGAGAATTTACCTTAGTGCCTGCGGTTTGCCCCTCAACCGCAGGCTGGCTCAGTTTAAATCCTGCTAGAAAGGTTGATTGCCCCAGTGTTGACAATGTTAAGACAGGCACAATTGGGTGAAATAAAACCGCTTGATTGGAGGTGCTTCCTGCATCTATACTTTTGCATTGAAGAACCAATGGACTGAGGTTTGAAGTTGTGCACCCATATTTTTGTCTAGTGCTGCTGCTCTTTTTGTATTTAATGTTAAGACGGGTGTCTTTCCTTGCAGCACCTGCAGCACTGCAGACCACGTCCTCTGTGCATCGCTCCATATTTTGGTCCCTGTCATCTGGCACTGGGACTACCCAGCAACCCTTTTTTTTTTCTCAGCAGGTCCTCCAACCTTTTAATAGCTTCTTCCAGTAGGTTCAGGCAGGTTTCTATTGCATTTTCTTGAATCAGGGCCACCTCTAATTACAGCAGCTCTGCTAAAGGTCCTGGTTGTTCTTCCCTTTCTAGGGTTATAGAATCCTTTAGGACTTGATGCAGTGGTAGTTGTAGTTCTAACTTTACTCGTTCCCTAAACGTTCGTTTCAACGGCTGACTCCACATTCCCAATAAAAACTGGTCTCTCAGCATTAGCTCTATATTGGCGAAGGGGGCGAGTCCCTCCTCTTCCTTCCTTTGCATGGTGACCATAGTTTCTTGTAGTCCATTTGCAAATTAGGACAGTGTCTGTCCTTCCTGTTGGTGTTGGGCAAAGAATCTCTTCTCTAAGACGTCTTCATACTACACATTCCTGAAAACATCTTCTAGCAGGTCTATGATCTGCTTAAACCTCTCCCTCTGTATTGTAAGTCTGAGCAGGGCCGTTCCTGGGCTAAATTGCACTGAGGGCAAGGTGAAGAAATTTGCGCCCCCCCACCCCACCCCCACGTAACATAATGCGCCACAATGAAACACAGTGCATCACCATCAACCAAATCTAAAATATACAATATACAAGCTTTACCACAATGTGCTAGGTATAAAACTACTAAATAATAGTCATACAGTTACCAAATAGCGCCGCTACACCAACCAGAATCCCAGGCTAATAGTGCCAATGTCCTGCTAAGACCACATATAACCAGCACATAGTGACCGAATAATACAAACTGACCATTACTGAGTATAAACCATTATACTACAACCAATATTACCGGCATACAGTGACCATACAATAATGGATTCCATTTGTACACAGGTTCTGCAGATATAAATGATTACAGTAAAGTTATATCTAGTGACTCACAGGAGACGTCTCTGAAGAGTTGTTCTCTTTCTCTTCTTCTTCTCCATCTGTCCCAGACGCCATGACGTCTTTTCCCGGCCTCGACTCTTCACTGTAGAATATACAAAACAAACATCTTAGACGTCTCACTTTATCAGCACTAGATGCCCCTGTAGCCAGTAGATGCCGGCCTTGTAGCGAGTGATGCCCCCTGTAGCCAATGATGCCCCCCTGTAGCCAGTTATGCCCCTCTATAGTCATTAGATGCCCTCTTGCGTAAGCCATTAGATGCCCCGTGAAAGGCCATTCAGAGATGACCCCCCCCTTGCGAGCCAGTAGAATGCCCCATGTAGCCATTAGATGCCCCCTGAAGCCAGTTTATGCCCCCCTGTAGAGCCAGTAGATTTCCCCCCTGTAGGCCAGTAGATGCTCCCCTTGTAGCCAGTAGAATTGCCCCCCCTTGTAGCTCTAGTAGAATCCCCCTGAAGCCCAGTAGATGGTCCCCCGTATTAGCACAGTAGATGCCCCCCTCCTGTAGCATGAATATGCTTCCCCTGTAGCCCAAGTGTGGATGCCCCCTGTAAAGACCCAGTAAGAATGCCCCAGGAAGCCAGTCATGTTGGCCCCCCTTTTATAGCCAAGTAGAATGCCGCCCTGTAAGCCAGTAGAATTCTGCTCCCTAAGCAACCAATAGATTGCCTACCGCTTAGCCAGTAAAAATGCTCCCCTGAAAGCAGTAGATTCCCACTGTAGCCAGTAAATTGCCCCCCTGTAAGCTAAAGATATATTCCCCCCCTTATAGCCAGTTAGAAATGCCCCCTGTTAGACCAGTAGCTGCCCACCGTAAGCCCAGTAAGATGCCTCCTAGACCAATAAATGACCCCCCTTTAGCCCAAAATATGCCCGCCCCTGGTAGCATAAATTGCCGCCCTGTAGCCCAGGAGAATGCCCCCCCGTAGCCATAGAAATGCCGCCACTTTCTAGACTAAGTAGAAATGCCCCCCCTGTAGCCATAGATGCCCCCTTTTAAGCCAGTAATTGCCCCATTTAGCCAGTAAGATGTGCCCCCAGTACCCAATAGATGCCGCCCACCCCTTAGCCATTAGAATGCCCCCCTGGTAAAGCCATAAATAATGCCCCCCCTGTAGCCATAGAGGCCCCCTTTAAGCCAGTAGATGCCCCCCTTTAGCCCCAGTAGATGCCCCCCCCTGTAGCCATAGATGCCCCTCCCGTTAGCCCAGTAGATGGTCCCCCCTGTAGCCTTAGATGCCCCTTTAAGCTAATTATAACATAAAAAAAATTACTTTTACAAACCAATGTACCCCCTGTGTCCCCCCAGCTCCGGGAGCTTGCAAGAGCAAGTGTAAGGGGCGTGACCGTCACCACGCCCACTTTACCGCTGATTTCTCCCAACGCCAGCCACCCGGGAATTCTCCTCGGACGGCATAAAGAGCTGCCAGCCCGAGGAGATCACGTCAACAGGGGCGTGGTGAAAAGCCGGGCCGCTCCCCTGCGACGCATCGATTAACCGGGTAGGAGTCCTGGAAGGGAAATGATATTCCCTCCCTGCCCTCCTTCCACTGTACCTGCAGCTGCTGAGAGTGCAAATGCAGCAGGTGATTTGGCTCCTGCGTGCTGTTATAAAACCCGCTGCATAAGCCAAGGGCTATCCTCCCGGGCCGGGCGGGGCGACGCCCGGGCGGCTCCCCCTCGGTTTTTGAGCAAGGGGGGGCCGTCCGGCGCCCCCGCCGTATTGCCCTCTGAAACAAAAGCCATATAGAGCAATAGCATGTTCTATGGACATCTAGGGGTCCCTCACTTAAAAACCTTTAATGTGTTTTCCCCTCTCTGTGTTTGTGGGAGTTGTTGGTATTTTAATCAGTGTCGGAGAGAGAGCCGCATGTGTAATGAGGGTCCAAAGCTCACTGGAAAATTAAAGTTAACAAGTTACCAAAAGCTTTTAGATCACGAATAAAAAGACAAACAGAACAATGTGGCAAAGCGGGGCACAAGCACCTCTGGAAATAACAACTCCGGCAGCAGGCAAAGCAATTGGAGGATTGTTTGTTGAAGCGGAATCTATAACAAACAGGAAATGAGTCCCTGTTCAGTAAAAATGGAGACTGCTACTTGCAAACCCCCCTCACAAGACTGGGAATTGTCACCCTCTCCGTAAACATTGTCCACAGAAAACATGGAGGACACAGAGGGAAAGAAATTTTCCACCCTTAAGGTGGGATTCCCTTCATGTGAAACCCCAGTGATGAAAAAAAGAGAAAAGGTCCAAAGCTGTTTTTATTATTTGATTGAGAAAAAGGCAAGCAATTCAGCCCAGACATTGCTCGCCAGACCAACCACTAGAAACAGGGAAATCTGGGGCAGAAAATATTTTACAGGCAATTGAATAAGCCATATGTTGACCCCAAAAAAAGAATGAGACTCGGAGAGATTTATAGTTTCTTCTCCAAGATAAGGAGGCCTGGGGAGAATGGTGGACAGATTATTGTGACAGAGCCTAGATAGGAGACCCTGGCCAGCAACCGGTGGATTTTGGGATATCGAGACTCCCCCTCAATCAAAACAGGAATAGTGTGTTGGGATCAAGGGCCCCCATCTTCCAGAGAAAGAATTAATTGAGAGAAAAGAAGAGCTGACCCTAAGAAAAGACGACATGCAGATCTGCAGGGCCTTGCCTGAAGCGGACTAGAGACAGCCTAAAGAAAATGATGGGAGGGGCAAAAGCAAGTAGATGTCACTAAAACATGCAGTGTCACCGACAAGGGAAAGCAAGGACCCCCGCCCCCTGCTACGGCCCTCACAGTAAAACAAAATGTAAATATTGTGGGAAGAGAAGACATGAAGAAGATTAAAAGAAAAAATGTCCGGCAATAATGGGGCTCAGGACCTGCAAGACTTAGTGGCATAGGAAAACATTTTCTCAGCGTTATGTCACCCATTACAGCATACAGACCAGCAACAGACAGGTCCACACACTGTTGACACAGGAAAATGCTTGGGAGTGAGATAGTGGGGCAGAGGAATGATTTCCACAGGCTAAACAGCTTGCGCAAGCTCTGCAAAAACAGAAGAGAATGGTTCCCAATTGCGTCAAACAACCCCTGCAGCAGCTAATGAGGTGGAAGCGCTTTTTTGGCAACCCTTTTTGGTGATGGTTGCAGCCATTAAAATTTTTCAGATGGAATGTGGCTGTCCAGCTGCAAATGTACTTCCCCCCCAATTACGCCGGCTGACCACAAGGTCAAAACTATTGAAGCCGACTGACTAAAGTACGGATGTAACAACAAAAGTGAGGGCGAAAAAAGCCAAGGGGAACTTGAGCAAACTAAAAAATTACGAACCCATGTAACAAGAATGTAACGGACGGGTAAAGTGAATCTCACGCTGGACCACCGCAGGCAATGTGAAGCCCACAGCCAGGGAACGAAATCATAAGTAAAAGGTCCCCTGGTCTGATTCAACCAGAGCCCCGCCGCACAGTCCGGGATGAACTTGCCTGCCGACGGCCCCAGTCCCCCTACCAGGACGTTCGACCTGGCGGGCGACATGACCTGCGGTGGGCGTCCACAAAAGTAGGCTACAACGCGATACAGAGATTCTGGTCAGCAAGCTCGGTCCTGGGGGAACAGGCAGTAAGGTCCAGGAACAAGGCGGCTCTGGCGATCGTAAACGTGGACAGGGCAGAGCGTCAGGCCAGGGCGCAAGATTCGTGTCGATACACCGAAGACCGGGTACGCACACGAAGACAAGAAACTAACTAGACTATAAACCTTTCTCCAGAGGTAAACACACTAAGTTTCCGGCAGGGCCCGGCCCCAGAAAGGGCCCAGACCCCTAAATAGGGAGCAGTTGCTCTCGGCAAATTCGCCAAATTATCTCGGTGGCACTGCCCACCTTTTACATTTCCAAACAGAGCAGAGCGGGCCGCGCGCGATCAAGAATTCTGCCCTAGGGGCGGAAGGCCACGCCCGGGAGACTGGGACTGTCCTGGAGCAAGGAGCCGCGCCGTGGGTAAGTTTTTGGGTGCCGCGGGGACCCTGGGGAAGAAGAGCGGACCCAAGACCCGACTGCGGGACGGGGACTTCCGGCTGAGAAGCCGCAGCACGGACGCGCCCTGGCGACCCGAGACCAGAGTCCCGCAGGGGCCGTCCGCGTGACAGTACCCCCGCCCTTTGGGCCCCACCTTTTTCCCTTACGGGGATGAAAGAAAATCTCTGGATTGAGATTACGGTTCCAAGATATTCCCTCCTCTGGCTCCCAGAAGACCCTTCTGTCTTTCAGGAACCCAAACACCCCTTCCATCCTACATAGAAAGTAACGAGTTTCCCTCTAGTTTCCCTCATACGCAAGACTCCTTGGACTCAAAGGCATTGGGCGAAGCATCAGCTTATGGTGAGAGGGATAAGACCCTACAGAGAGAGCGTTAAGAAACCAGGGTTTTTTAGTAGAGAGACGTGGAAAAGAGTTTAGAAATTCGAATGGTGGGAGGAAAAGCCGAGTTTGTAAGAAAACAGGATAATGGCGATGATAAAAACCTCCGAAAGGTTCCCCCCCCCAGGTAAAGCGGGGTTACCCCCCAATTTGGATAGATGGGCAAAATCTTAAGACGGACATATCTTGCGACAGCCCACACCTTTGTCACCTGGGAGAGACCAAGGAATGAGTAACTTCTTTTATCCCTTGTCGGCCCTTGGGTCTTCCAATAGGCGCTCGGTCAAGCGCGGAGCAAGAGATTTTTTGGCGGGTCTGGGACCGAATGTCCTTTATTCCTGAACCAGTGCGTCCCCAGCCGTCAGAACCTCGAGGGAAATCCAAAGGGAGAGGTGAGCGGGGGATGCAGACCATAGACAATGTAGAAGGGGGAGAACCCCTGCAAGATTGAAGTCTCGGGAGTTTGTCTGAGAACTCCCCATGCAACAATTGGACCCAATCGGCTTGGCGTGCTTGAAACGAAAGTGGCGTAGAATACCTCCCAAACCCTGTTTTACTCACTCCACCTGGCCATCGTCCTGAGGTGGTTAACAGAACCGAAAAGTCGAGTTTCACCTGGATTGGAAAACAAAGCAACGCCAGAACCTTGGAAACAAAACTGACTCCCCCGATCACCGAAGACGATTTGCTGCGGGAGCCCATGGCAAAAACGGAAACAACAAGGCTGGAAAAAAAATGGTTCTGCCAGACGGGTGGTCCCGAGGCAGGCCCGGCCAGAGGGACAAAATGCCGCCATCCTTGAGAGAACCGATCAGTAATCCACCCAAATACGGTGTTTTGCCAGACACCGAAGGAGGGAGAATCGTTTTATAAAGTCCCATCGCAGTTTTGGGTCCGAAAGGTGTGCGTCGGAATGGGTTAAAGTGGGTGTAGTATAGGCCCTGCCGCTTGTGACGAGCGACCTTGTTTTTTATGCGGGCAACAGAGTTACAGGCCTGAACGAAAATCCGAACCATCCTTTGAACGACAGCCTTCCCTGGGCCACCATAGAACCGGATATCAAAAAAGGAACGTCCCTCCGAGCCGGCCGGAATGACCGGCCACAAAAGAGCAATGGCCCCCCCCCATGTCAGGAATGCGTTCTTGCGAAGGCATGGGCGAACGAAAAGGCCCTCCCCTGGAGGAAACCTTCCGGGGAGGTCCAACTGGAAGCAGCCGAGATAAGGCGTTCTAGGGGAATTTAGATTGCTCTTGGAAGTGGATATTTCCCTCCCCCCCACGTCCCAAGAAACCGAGAAAGGGCCGTCCCGCCTTGTTGTTTCTTTTTTCCTCCGCGGGGCCGGAAGTGGAAATCTGGGTAGTCCCGAACCGGAGAAGAAGACGACCACCTAGCCTGGCGGGTTAAGCCCGCTATCCGTCTGGGAGTATTGAAAGGTTTTTTCATGGGTTCCGAATAGATGCAGATGGATGGCGAGCCCCTCCAATAGCTAGCCGCCATTTCTTCGCCCAAACGCATCGTTGATGCCAGCAACGCAACGGGTCCCCCGCCTATCCGTGAGTAGTTTTTTCCTCTGAGGCCGGGAGAAACGTTTTGGATAGAAGCCACAACGTTTACGGTCTTCCCGTGGGCCTTTTTTTGTGCGTAAGGATGGCTCCGACCCCCAACAGACAGCCATCCACTTCCCAAGTGAAGGGGTTTTCGAGCGCGGGGGTCCCCCGGTTCCGCGAGAGACAGATCCCCGGTAAAGGCAGACTTGAGCTTTGCACGGAATGCCCTCTACTCCAGCTTCCGAGGGCCCAGCTGCGTTGGTTAGGGGCATTTCTTAGTGAGAGAGCCACTATCGGAGCCCACAAGCGTGAGAGAAAGTATTTGTGGAATAAATTGGGGCGACTTAGATAGTTTTTACAGAACCCCAAGAAACCAGGTTAAAATGGCACCAGACCGACTGGGTGGGCCACTGCAACACGGCCCGACAGCTTTGCTGGGATCCATTTTGTTAGGCCCCTCGAATCAAAATAATGTACCCAGAATCGGAAGGCTGGGGTTTTGGTGGAAGAGGCAACTTCTCCAAGCCGGTTGGCATACAGGTGATTTATCTCGGAGGCCTGCTGTTCAAAACCTACGGACAAAGAACAATTGGTGGGTCCTTCGAGTCAGGCCAGTACAACAAAGCTATCGTTCCAGACTAGAAAACCCTCTACACAGTTGTAGCAGAAGATTCCTGGCGAAAAATGGCATTTCAAACAAGCCCTCCACCCTGGAAAACGCGGGTAGCATTACACTTTCCGAATGGCATTACCCATACTCAAATCTGGCCATCCTGTGGTTTGAGCCCGGTCCTTCCATTCTCGCCCTTGCGGATTGTCGACCCAAAAATTGTAGGCCCCTCTTGAATCATTTTTGGAGAAAATCCCTTGCGCCACCGGCAGACCCGGTCCGCCAAAATAACCTCCCTGATCAACAAGTAAAAAAAGGGTACCGATTCTTCACCGTGAAATCTTATCAACCCCGTAATCAATGCATGTACGCAAAGGTAACCATCCTCTTTTTGCCACAAGAAGAAAATCCTGCCCCCAGCGGCGAGAACAGAGGAACTTCCAATAAACCCCTTCTGGAGATTCTCACGAATTGTACAGGGACATGGCTTTGTCCCTCCCGAGACAACCGGATTAAAAGGTAAGACACTGCCCCGAGGAGGGCCTGGTACCAGCGGCGACAATAGTAGGTTCAATCGAACAATCATAAGGAACGAGTGCCGGCAGCGTCTCTGCTTGCGTTCCTCGAGCAAACTTCAGCAATACACTTCCTGTAAGGAGCGGGAAGACCCGCTAGAGGCTTAAACCTGGTAAACCGTAGAACGCTGGCACCCTGGCGAGGTTTGTTCACCAAACAGCGATAACCCGACACTCCTGGCCCCAATCACAAAGACCTCGCCCTATCCCCTGCCAGGCAAGCACCGGGGCATGCGTTGCAGCCACTGGTAAGACCCATATAGGAAATACGGGCGCAAGAAGACCGGGGTAACACATAGAACAATAGGTCCTCCTCTATTGTGGAAGTGCCCCTACTTGGAGGACAACAGCTCAGTAAACGGAAACCAGACTGGGATCAAGAGGGATCTCTCCACTGAACGGAGTAAATGACAGGATTTCTCCAGGAACCACAGGGAAAGCCAAGTTTGCGAGACCCCCAGCATCGAGTCCCAGGACGTTCCAGCAGAGTCCCAAGAATGCTGAAACTTGAAAGTGGGTCCCGGCTTTCCAGTGGCCTGATCAAGGACCGAAAGTCAGGCCGGGGAGAGAGACTGCACACCTTAGAATGCTATTCCCCCCCACAATAGCCCCAGTTGTGCCCCGTTCCCCCCGGACCCTCTGCCGTGGCGAAGCTGAAACAACACGGAGGAGGATGAATTCAGAGCTGCCGCAGTAGAGACAGTAGATCCCTTGTAATACGCGTTCGGTTTACTAGCGCTTGCGAGACCAGTGGCTCCAGCCACTTGCAAGACACCTCCTTTCTCCTGGGGCTGGGAGGAGGCGGTGGAAGCCGTAAGAAACACCCGTGCAAATGAAATGGAACGGCGTGCCAACGCCCCCTGAGGTTTCTTGCAAACTTGCGGAGCACCTCACGCCTTTCTGCCGAAATATCCGAGTTGCTTCAATCCCGGTTAGCCCCGCAGTGATTAGCCCTCGCTTAAAAAGAAAGACGAAGGTCACCGGGCCGGCGAGCGCATCCTTGAGAATGGGCCTGGAGAGGCCTTTTCTTGAACGAGGGCGCAATAAAGCTTGCAATCCGTTACCCAGAGCTGAGCTCCGATGCTAGTGTGCGGCAAAATTGCACGGCGTATAGTCCCCCTCCCCAACGGAGGAGTTTATTCCCTTGCGCCAAGTTTCAACAGGGCGGTTTTTTCGGCCAGAAATGGACGCACGAGCAGGTTTTCCTCGAAGACATATCGGAAACTTCTAGTAAAGAAATTCGCTCAAAAAGATCGGCCCCGGATAAGGGTTCACCTCGGTCCCCCCCCCCCCACAGAGGAATGTTTGCCCAGCGCCAGGACCTTTAAACCATTAAACCGGATGAAGGCAGGAAGACTGACACGAAAGGCCACCGATGGCGAATCTTTCTGCAGACGGAAACTGACCAGCCCTTGAGTTTATTACCACAAGGCAGGAAGCCACTGATTGTTGAACCCCCTGCCAGGACCTTGTGGAATGTCCCCCAATCAAACTTAGCTCCCCCCCGTCATGGATTAGCCAGGCAAGCTTGGGAACCGACTGTGCAACTGCCAACGGAGAACCACTGCAAGCGCCGGAACCTTGCTTGATTTGCTGGCGCGTGGCGATGAGAACCCTGGCTGCCCAGGAGGAGAGTTGCTCCGAGCTGTTTTGCGCATTCTGCGCGATCTGGTTGGACGCTTGGCCCACAACGTGTGGATTAACTGGCGACACCCCTGCAAATCGATACCTTGGCCGGGATCCCATGGCCGCATTCCTACATGTAACGGGACGGGTTAAGGATTCGCATTGACAACGCACGATGGTGGGAAACCCCACGCCAAAGGGATTGAACGGAAATCCTAAAGTATACCCCCCCGGCGGGAATTCACCAAAGCCGCCCGCAAAAGTTGGAAATGGACTTGGCTAAAGGGCGGGATAGAGTCTACCATAAGTTCCGGTCACTGCGGGACTTCCCGTGCGTGGCGCAGGCCAAGGTTACAAACCCGTAGTTCTAAACAAGATTTCCTTCAGGAGGCCAAAGCCTCCCGGTGGTCGGAGGGAATCAAGGCCAAAAGTTCCATGACCAGGCGGCTCTGGATCCGAAAACCGTGGACATGGCAGAACCGGGTCCCCGGGCCAAGGCGGGCAAGATAAACGTGGTATCCCCCGAGAAACGTAGCGACAAGGATAACGGTACAAACCGGTAAGACCAAGGACCAGATACTAGACCAATAACGCTTTTCTCCAGAGTAAACACACTAAGGAAACCGGCGGAGGGCCTCGAGCTAAGGAATGTTCCAGACCTAAAATATGAGCGCAGTGCCCGGCAAATAGCCAATTTAACCGGCGCCATCTGCCCCCGTCTTAAATTTCCAAAACAGCCGGGCCCCGCCGCCCGCCGCCCCTAGGGGCGGAGGCCACGCGCCAGTAGACTGGGACTGACGAGCAGGGAGAGCGGCCCGGGTAATTGGTGCCGGCGGGGACTGGGGGAGAAGAGCGACCCCGAACTGCCTACGTGCGGGAACGGGCTCCGCTGAGAGCGCAAGCACGGACGCGCCTTGGCGACCCGAGACAAAGAGTTCGCAGGGGCGTCCCGTAGACAATGAAATAGTTTACAAGTAAAATTTTACTGTACTTACCCGGAAGGTATGCACATACCTTTTTACTGGGTAAAAGGCAGTTCAGAGGCCCTGTGGACTAAATAAGGAGTTCAGTCTCATAAAATTTATGCACTTTGAAGCTTTCAAGACATGCACACACATTTTAAAAAGGAAAATGCAAGAATGCCAAGGCTTGATATGTGCAAACTATAAATAGAGTATGCCTTGATTTTATTTGAAGGAAAATGATGCCTAGAAAAGCAAATACAGACCTTAGAAAATTGATCACACAGTACGAACCAACAAGATTTGGCCGACTAGAAGAGTTGGCCCTGTAAGCCTTTACAATGCCAACCACTTAAAGAAGAAAACTCCATCGTGATTTTTGATAACAGAAGGCCAAATAAGCCGCCCAGTTGCAGAGAGCCACAGACTGATAAAACATTTGGTGAGTAAAAAAAAAACCCATCCAGTCCAAGTTTAAAGAAATCTGCATTTGAGACCCAAAACCCATTGAATTAAAGCTCGTGATAAGAAACCAATATATCCAATGGCCCCCTACCAAATAAAACATTTTCTACCCCAGAAACCCTATTCAAGGCGAAAATATTATCTCTGTAATGTGATTGAAAAGAAGTTTTTTCTGGCTTGTAAAAACTGGATAAAGAACAAGAGTTATATTGACAGCATTTTCTATCCCCCAGGTTGAACTATTTAATGGCTCAAGAATGCCCAAATGGGAATAAGTTTCACCCGCCCCAAAATAATTCCCAGCAGCATGTGACTGCAAGCCCTGGAAGGACTTCCTGAGTAACAACAATTGCAGACGATATAACTAAATTGTGGGAGAAGGGGAATACCGTGGGAACTTTCGCGGGTACTAAAGGACCAGGATCACAAAAAAGAGACAATTTTTTTTTTAGACAGAAATGTCTCGAAGAGAAATGTAATAAAACTGACACTGTAAAAAAATTTCCCAACTGAAAAATGGCAGAGTTTCCCGTAACATAGGACCATTCATCCTAACCTCTAACGGTGGGTTACAAGTGGAATCTGAAAAGAGGTAAGAGCAATTTACAGGGACATGGCCGCACCCCTACAGATGTAACGGAGTAAACAAAGATTTCTTGGCATGCAAAATTTAACCTTTTCCCAAATTCTGCAAGCATCTCAGAAACATGGTACCCACTGAGACAGCTATTCTCACTAAGATTGTTCTCTGGAAATGACAAGAAAAAACCATAAACTGCCTCCAAGTCGTGAAGAAGGGCCATTGCAAGAAAACAGCCAACCCTAAAATAAAACCTTTGTTCCCAGAAGGCTGACAAGGAGGTATTCCAAATGTGATGCCATCCAGAATCCGGTCTGGAGCCAAACGCTAAGGCAGAATAGAGAGCCAAACACATTACCCAGCCAAGAGCTCGAACGCAGAACCGAACTAGGATATGCCACAAATTGAAGAAGGAACTACTGCTGTAGTAGTTTGAGGGATTGGAGATGTTTTTCAATCATCAACCAAGTAAACACTTTATGGCCCGCCAATAAATTGGGGCAAAACACTGATCACAAAGCACCGCCCATGAGAAGCATTCAACAAAGAAACCACTAACTAAAATAGAGCCCCCAAAGGAGATTAACAGCGCCAATGCACTTACATTTCAGAAATATGATTCCAAATCTGCTTAGTGTCCCAGGGAAAAGACTTAAACTGATTTTCGGCAAGATACTCTGAGCCAAGCCTTAAAAAATAAAAAAAAAACAGCCCATACAGGTGAAGAAGGAATAAGGAACACAGAGAAAAGCCATCAAATAAATTGTGTGGAATACCCTATTTGTGTCAAGGACAAGCGTATAACAAAAATACAGAACGTAAACAGAGGAGGATAAAGACTCCCAGATTCAAAGACTGTTCAATCTTGAAGGGTTGGACCAAAATACAAACAACATGCTCCAGTTGAAATCTCACACCTTTTTATTTTCCAACATAAGAGATGAATTTATCGGCAGCAATGGAGTCTTCTTTAAGGAGAAAAAGCCCGTCATACCAAGAATTTTCTCTCAGAAGAGATCATCATGGAAGAAATTGCCACCCCCCTAGTTCACCCTTGGATAAGGAAGGACCGAGAATCGTTTTTATTGGGCCAGAAATAAACGTACCACATAAAAGAGTTTTCATACCAACCAATGTGAAAGATTAGGTGTATCAGGCAGTGATAAGCTACCAAAAAAGAAAACCCTGGCAACCACACGCAATTCCCAAAACAGGCGCCACCATGGCTAAAAAAATAGAACAACTTTTTCCCCGTGGAATGACACAAAAAATACCGGATTAAAGTGGACTATTTTTTTCCAACTTCTGGGAAGTGACTATTTTAAAGGACCACAAGACAATTTACAAGTGATTAAAAAACTTTAAGGCCCACTTTGGCCAGATATGGCCCAAATTTTTCCCCCACCCGGAACAATTGTATTCTACAGATAAATGGGCCCGCCGAGTACTTACATTCCTGACAAAGTTCAAAACTTCCAGCAAAATGTGGACGTTGAGCCAAATCAAACCCCGTCCCATCTCCCCCAGGCTATCCACAAAGTAATGGCAAACACAGAGTCCAAGCAGTAAAAACAGCCCAAAGAGACTAATGTGAAAGCAAAGCAGGCTGGGACAGACATGTCCTACCTGTCCATACTAAACACAGAATACAACCACCCACAAAACAAGGGTCCCTGAAACACAAATACCGTCACAGAGACTCATGAGAAGACGGACAATGGAAACCCAACTCTTACCAACGGCCCACTCAAACTGCCTAAAACCAAACTGGTGGGGAATGTTTTAGGCACCAAACTGAAAAAAAATCAAAGAAAAAGGCAAAGCTTCCTATACAAATAAGGTCCAGCAAGATCTGCCTGATTCTGCAGAGACGAGGACAATGTACCCGTTTGCAAGCCGATAGACAGATTAATCATAAATATTGGCAAAAAAAGGCCCAAAAAGGTTTGTCCAGAAAAAAACTCATTGGAAGATCCCTCGTCCCCCCAATGAAAATTGTCCACAGAAGATTGGAAGAAGATTTGGAAGAGAAAATCGAGACATTTTGAGCAAAACACTAGAAAAGAGAGAGGGCCCCTGGCGATTACGCAACAACCAAAACAAATAGACCCCTGCTATGAAAAAACAGTGAACAACACGGATCACGCCAATGCAGCTCAGGGTAATGAATTTCTGGCCAAAGAGAACTGAAAATTCACCCAGAAAACACCCAATTTGGCCCAGGATTCGGAGGAGCAACCAAGAGGGTGGGCCGGAGAAACAATCGTATAGGTTTACACGTGCTGGCAAAATGACGAGAAAAGTTCCAGCCCATCTCAAATGACTAGTTTCTAAATCACAAGTATTGACCCTACATACGGTTCATGTTGCAAAATTTATAATGTTGTTTTTACGCCTATTTTTACCTAGTCTGTTTTGTTAAAAGAGAAGGCAGTGAGCAATAGTATATAACGTCTATGGCCTAGGGTTCCCTCTCCACTACATTTTTTATGTGTTTTTTCCCTCTCCTTGTGGGTGTTTTTGGGAAAGTGGGTTGGTTTTATCATAGTGGTGGAGAGCCTCCGTGTAACTGGAGGTCACCAAGAGCTTCCAACTGGAATAAAGGTTATCAGTTACAAACTTTGAGATAAGAAATAAAAAAGACCAAACAGAAAAAACACCCAGCCTCTAGAAAACCGGCCCCTGGACCCTTGAGCTGAATGGTTTACAAGCTTCCAAGTCCACAATGCTCAATGACAGCTTCGGCTGTGTCAATGAAGTAACCACATTGCATAGCCATGCCGGCCCCTGTCGCAAGATTCCTCCCTTCCCGGTCTCACAGCAACAACTTATTCTCCCCATCTAAACTGGGAGGGTAACAGGGTTATTAACAATGCACCCCCAGGACAGATGGAAACAAACTCTGGGAACCCCCGTCCCATTGGACTCTGCATTGGCATGACGTCCAATCCTAACCGAACTACACCCACATGTACATATGCCCAGAACCACAACAAAACATTGTTATTCTATTCAAACAAACAGAAAACCGTTTTAATATCTCAATTCTTTTTTACCCCATTTGTGTTAATTACAAGCTCTTTTTGGTCCCGCACAATCTGTTGGAACAGAAGTCCTCCTTCCCTCTATCCACGTGGAATTCCTCTGTGTTTATCCTTGCTTGTTTAGTCCACCCACCAGCTACATACTTACAACGCTTTCTGTAGTTGGTAAACTTTGTTTTCCCTTCCCCGGGTCCCTTTCCCCCCCGTCCCCATTTTTTCTTGGGCCCTTTGGTGTTTGATATCCCTCCCCTTTGACAAAGTCCTGGGCTTGCCTTAGCAACCAACACCAACTAACTGCCCCTACATCTGTATTCTCCCGAAGCTCTTGTCATAAACCGCCTGC
Organism: Phyllomedusa bahiana; assembly: GCA_025379985.1. Classification (NCBI taxonomy): domain Eukaryota; kingdom Metazoa; phylum Chordata; class Amphibia; order Anura; family Hylidae; genus Phyllomedusa; species Phyllomedusa bahiana. The sequence continues at coordinate 120,988 of JAODAL010004937.1, read as the reverse complement.
CCTTTTCATGTAGCTGCTCATTCTACAAACTGGAGGATTGAAACACTCTGTTCAAGGGTCCCCCACTCAACCAGATGGAAAGATCAAGTACTGTAAGAGGTTAGCACAAGAGTAATTTGAGAAGACAGTGTTTTTTTTATTTCGGCAACCGCTTTACAGATTTGACATTTTCTATATTACCATTAAACAATAAATATAAACCCTAAGATAGCTTGTCCCCTCTAGCCACAAAACAGAAATTGGTACAAGAGATCCCCCCCCGTGTGCACACAAACAATTCGCCAAAAACGGAATAACCATAAATTTCTTGGGGCCTTCCACGCCAACTAATTAAACAATATAAGAAGCCCTCTCTATCATGGTCCTGCCTACCATGCACTTGACCACCCAAAGTACTCACAAAGCTCCAGTGTAGGGCCCTCCGCCAGCCTGGGAAAGAAACATAGCCCTCTCTCTTTCGTGTCTGCGTGATTGTTGCCAACTACTCCTTTGGCAATCAAACACAAACCCCCCCCACTCCTCCAACCTGAGACCAAAGACCCTTAAATAGGCAAGTAAAACCTGGGACTGATACATGGACAGTCCATCCACCCAGCACTTAGACAGATGCGCACCGGACGCGGCACCCCCACCCCCCATAAGGAGGCCTGCGCCATGACCCGCACGCTGGGCGCACACCATCACGCCCTGTAGAAGGGGTAAGGGGTTTGTAGTGACCGCGGAGAGGCGACGGGCTTTAGTAGCACCCGGCCCCCCTTCCGCCCCATGAGCATTTGGCAACGGCAACGATGCAAGAAATAGAATGCCCCGTGCTGGCCTCCTGGCTTCCAGCAAGTAATGGCGGACAGCAATTTGAATGCTCGCGCCCTGGCTGCGTTCACCGGGGCCTGACTGTCTCCGGCCGCGTGCAGTGACTTTGTGGAGGCGGGGGGCAGCAAGGAAAATTCCGGGTTTGGCGTGGCTGGGGAAAGGGACCGGGGTCCCCCCCAGGGAGAACCCAACATGGGGGGTAGGCCAGGGAGGGGGGTCCCCCCCCCCCGCAACGGCTGAGTAAAGGGCCCCCCACGGACTCCCCGGGCCGCCAGCTACCCCCCCCGGGGGGACCCCCCCGAGTTTCCCTGCGGTTCCCCAGGAGGGGGGGCCCGGCGGGTTCAGGTTTTGGAGGAACCCAAAAAAGGGGCCCCGGCCCGGGCCCCTGCGGGGGGCGCGAGTCTTTTGCCCCGGCCGGGCCCGGGCCCCCCGCCCCCCAAAATTTTTTCCAGTGCGTTCGGTGGTACGGTACCCTGCGGGGTGATGTCCCGGCCAGAGGGGAAACCGAGGTTGGGAACTGCCCCCCCTTCAGCGGCCCAGGTCACCGGCGCGGGAAAGGGAAAAAGGGAAATGGGCGTGGGGGCGGCGGTGGGGCCGGGCCCCAATGGCTTTTCTAAAGGTTTAAGGAAAAATTTTTTCAAACCCCCCGGGCTTGGCAATCCCCCCCCCGGCCCTACGGGCCCTTTTGCACCGGTCGGTCCCCCCCCCCTTCCGGGTTTTGAGGGCCTTGCCCCGGGTCGACGGGCTGCGTGTGGAGCTTTGGTTTTCCCCCCTTTCAGACGATCAAGTTTCCGGGAAATTAAACGGGGGGGGTTCACAGCCCCCACGCGGCCCGGTGGGTTTGCCCATGTTTTTTTTCGTTTCCCCCCAATATTGGGGGCGCTGGGGGAGCCCCGGGGGGTTTTGGGGCCCCGAGAGCGGGGGGTTTCCAAGGTGGCGTCGGGTAAACCGGGGGGTTTGGGCCGCGGCCCTTAAGGAGCTGTTAGACTTTTTGGAGGCCCGGGGGGTTCCCGGGAGGGGGGGGTTTCCCCCGGTGGATGCGTGGGTGTCTTCCCCGTTGAAAGGGGGGGCCCCCTGGTTAAGGGTTGGCAGTGCGGGGGGGCCTTTGGGGCCCGGGGTTTTTCGGGGGTCTCGTTTGGGGGGTGGGGTTTCGGTGCAAGGGGAAAAGGGACCTTTTTGGGGGTGTTGGGTTTTTAGTTGATAGGGCGGGGGGGCAAGGTTTTATTTTTTTCAAAGGGCCCCTTTGGGGCCTTTTAAAAGAAGGAGGTGAGGGAGAAGTTTCCGAAAAGACGGAAACGTCGAGTTTTCTCCCTTTCCCCCTGGGAAATTAATTTGGGGAAAAAGGGGAAGAGGGACGAGGGGGGCAAAAAGGCGAAGAGGAGAAGCGCGGGTTGGAGGCTGATCCCTCAAAGTTCTAAAAGGGTTTGGGGGCCTTGAAATTTTTGGGCAAGGTGGGGGCGGGGGAAAACCGGCCGGAAAATTTTTCCCGGGGCTGTTTTGAACTTGGATTCGATCGCCGAGGCGCCCCAGGGCTTTTTTGGAGGGATGGCGTGGTTAAGGTATGAAGGGAGCATTTTCCCGTCAGAGGAAGGCGGTGCTTTCCGGCCATACGCTGGGAACAAGGAATTGGCCTGGGCTTAAAGTCAGGCCCCAAAACAAAATTTGGGCAGATCCTTTCCGGGGGGGGCCGGGTTTTCCCGGCCAAGGGGGGGGTTTCGGGCTGGGGAAGGGGGTCCCCGGGCTAGGGATTTAAAAGGAGGGGGGGTGTGGCTTTTAAAAGGGGCCCAATTTTAATTTGGCTCCCGGTTCCCTTTTAAAGGGCCCCAAAAGTCCTTTTTTTGGGTGTCGACCCCCCCAGCCTAAAGGGTTTTGTTTAAAAAGGGGGGGAAAAAGGGGGCGTACGGGGATAAGGGGGGGACCCCCAGGGGCTACCAAAAATGGCGCCATTTGGTAGGTTTCCAAAATAAGGAAATCGGGGGGTTTTGTTGTCGGAGGGTTTCGCTCAGGGGTTTTAAGATCCCTCCCCCTGGGACAGGGCCCATTTCAGTAAAAACCCCTGAAAATCGGCACTGAAACCCGGGTTCGGGGTTTTGGCTGAAAAAGGTTACCCCAAGGAGGTGGCTTTGGGGCGGATGGTTTGGCCCCTTCAAAACACCCCCATTGGGGGAAATTTGGGTTTGGTGTGCCTTTGGGGGTAGTGCCAAAAAAAGGCCAAACCCAATTTGGGGCTCATACATCTTTTGGGTCATTTCCAAAGGGGCGATCGGGAATAGGGGAAAGGGCGGGGGAAAACCTTTTTTAGGTCGTGAAAACGTCTTTTATGGGGGTTTAAAGCTTTGGTACGGCTTTTAGGGGCCCGGGGTTCTTTGAGGGCCCAAGACAAAACGAAGCGGCTTTCCCGTTTTTGGTGCCGGTTCATCCGGATTTTTGCGGGTTGGGGGTTAAAGGGAAAGGGGGAAGTTTTAGTTGTTAGGGGTTTCCCCAAGGGGTTTTCGTATGGTGTCCCTATTTTTGAGGCGTTTAGCACTTTTTCGGAGGGGGGAATTCGGAGAACTGGGTTTGGGAAATTCCATTATCCATTCCCGGGCCGATTTTTTTTTCCGTGGGGGGCTGGGTCTCCTGTTGTGGGGCTTTGTTTCCGGGGATGATTTGGGGGGCGGGCGCTTTGGGGTCCCTTTAACAGCGGATAAGCGGAGGGCCCGGGGGAACCTGTTTGATTTTTTGGGAATTTGCCCCCTTTGGGGGTTGGGATGGATTGCAGTTTGGGATGACAATTTGGGGGAAGGGGTTTGAAATGTGAGGTCCCGAGAGCGAAATGCCTGGGGGAAAGATTAAGCTGCGAGCCCTCAACCGCTTTTTGGGGAAAGTTTAAATTTTTCCTCCCGGATCTTTGCCCATGGGGGGGTTTTCTGCAGGCGGTTGGCGGGGGAAAACAGCTGGTTTTTAAAAGGCCCAATCATTTTATACGAAAAAACCCGGGGGACCCATCGGGAGGATTTGGGCCTTGGTGGGGGTTTTCTGGAAAGAACAAGGGGTTTTTCCCAAATTTTTTGGAAAAAGAGGTGTCCCAACAGGAGATAGACTTTTTTTCCGACCCCGTCGGGCGGAAAGGGCTTTGGGGAAATTTTGGGGGGCCCTGGGTGCGGCTCCTTGGGGGGGCTTTGGGGGGGAGTTGTCGATAAAGCGAAAATTTGGCATTTCTGGAAATTTTTTTTCCCCATTGTGGGGGACGGGGAAAATTTTTGGGGAGAAGGGTTTTAGAAATAGGAAGGACGTTTTCTTTGTGACAATTGGGGGGGGGGAAAAGCATTAATAGTTGTGGGCTTTTCCCCCCCAGGGGTTGGGTTTTTTAAGGGGCTGAGTATTAAAGTGTTTTGCGTTGAATTTTTGGGGCGAGCAGAGCTGTCCGGGGGTTCCCAAAACGCGGTGGTGATTCTCTCTTTCGTTTACGGGGATGGGCAAAAAGGATTTTTTGGCCCCGTGGGCCGGGGAAGGGGGGGGGTTGGAGTGTCCTCATAATCTTTGGCCCGGGGCCTCGAAGGTTTGGGAGTTGAACGGGTTCCCTGGGGGAAAAACCGGGGCGTTATGAAGCAGCCGGGGGTTTATGGTAGAGGGTTACTCCCAAACGGGGGGATGTTTTTATTCGGAAAGGGATCAGGGGGGGGGCCTTCCCTGGTTTCCATGCGTTTGGTGCCCGGGGCCCTAAAGGGTTGGGTCGGCCCCCCCAGGTGTCCAAATTTAATGTCTGGGTTGGGTTTGGGGGTTTTTTCGGTAGGGGAGTTTTGGGGGGGATTTGAAAAAGGGTTTGCGGTTTTTTTAGGGGGTTTAAGGGGTTACGGAGGGGTGCAGGGCCCGGGATTCGAGGCCCCCGGTGGTGTTTAAAAGGGCTGGGAGCAAATTGGGGTGTGGGGCGGGAGTCGAGTGACCACGTCGGTTTTGATTTGGCCTTTTCGGGTTTGGGCCCCTTTTCTTTACCCGTTTTTGGGGAGCTTCAGGTAGGGGGCCTGGGCCCCCTGTCGGTTCGAGAAGGGGGGATTGCAGGCGGTTAAAAGTAATGGAACAAGGGGGGGGCGGTGCTTTTTTTGCATCCGCAGATCAAAAACTGCCCCAGCTGGCGGGGGAAAGGGGTGGTTTAAAACCGGTCCCTGGCGCTTTAATGTGCCCGGTAGTTTTTTTGAGGGTTTTTCGGGGTTTTGGGGCGGAGGGCTCAGGATGGGCCCCCCTTTCTATCCCATGCAGAGGGTTTCCTTTTTGTCGGGGGTTTCATTTTCACTCCCAAATTCCATCGCGTTAAAGCAGTCGGGGTGGACCCGTTTCTTTGGGCCCCTTTAATTCCAAATGGGGGGAAAGTCCCGAGGCGCGGGTTGGGGGGTTTGGGATGTGGGTTTTCGGATAGGGGGGTTTGGGAGTCGGACGGGTTTCGTCAAAATTCCCGGCCACCCCCTTTGGGGGCCGGGGGGTGACCCCGGGGTTTAAGGGTTTGTGAAAAGGTGGGGGGGGGAAAAAGGGGTTTGGGGAAAGCGGGTTTTTGGGGTTTTTCCTTGTAGTAATTGTTTTTTTCCCTTTTTCTGTTTTTTTTTTCAGCGGGGGTTTCCCCTCCTGGCGGATTCTGGGGAAACCCTTTTTCATTGGGGTGGGGAACGAGCTGGGGCGAACCGAATTGGGCTTTCAGTTTTTTTTTTTTTCAAAGGGGGTCTGGCTGGGGCCCGATGGTTTGGGAAAGGGGCGGGGTTTTGCGTTTTTTGGGGGGGTTTCCAAAAGGGTCTTTGGGGTTTTTGGGGCCTTTGGGATGGGGAGCCGGAATTTGGGGTTTAAGGGCATGTGGGAGGCAATAAATTTGGGGGTTTGTGTGTTAGGGAACTTATTAGGACGTTTAAATAGACTGGTTGCGCTTGGGGTTTGACCTATCCGGTTTTAAAGATTGGTGGTCATGAAAAAGGGTTACGGGGCTCATGGGTGGGGCGCTTTCTTTTCGATCTTTTTAAAAGGAGCTGGGAAAAATAAAGTAAACAGAGGGGGGTTTGTCGGGTTTGGTGGGCCCAACGGGGGGGGGTTTTTTGGGGAGGGCATCGGGAAATTGGGTTGGGGGGAAGGCTTTTTGGGGGTTTGATGGGTGCATTAAAGGGCGGGTTGGGTTCTGGTTTTGGGGGCCCCTCGGCCCTGCAGGAGGGCATCGAAAGGGCGTTGGTGTGGTGGGGTCCTTCGCTTGCATAAGGTTTCATGGCAATGCCCCGTGGTGGCGGCGGGGAAATTCGGGGGGATTTGGGAAGGAGGAGATTGCCGGGGGGAGTCTTTCCCGGGGTTTTACCCCCCTGGGGGGGGGAAAAAGGTGGACACACCTGGCGAAGGTGGGGGGCTTTCCCAGGCGGGTTCCCCCCTGGAGACAAATGGTGACCCATCATGAAACGGTTTTTGGGACCTCCGACCCTTTTGGAAATGGGGGGTGGGGTATTGGGGGTTTTTCCCTTCGGGGTTTTGGGTTTGGGGGGGGGGGCCCAGGTGGGAAATTTGGCCCCTGGGCCCTTTTCCCCTATTGGTTGGTTTTGGGGTTGGGCCCATTGGGGGTTTTTGGTTTGGGTTTGTTGGGGGTTGGAGCAAATTGGGGGAACATTTTAGCGTGAGTAAAAGATGGTTTTAGAAGTTTTTATCATGGACCGTTAGGTTTTTTTGGGGAAATGTTGGTTAAAAGGGGAAATTTATAAAATTTATTTATGTTTGAATTTGAAAAAAAACCCTGCGCTGTGGGCCAATTTACCCCAATTAAATTGTTTTATTTAAAAGGGGAAAGGGTCACAAGAGTGGGTCGGGGTGGAAAGGCGAGGTAGAAGGAGGAAAAGTTGGTGGTGGTTTTTTAACGTACCCCATCGGGGTTCCCCGGGGGTCAAGATGCCGGGGCCGGCCCCCCCCCCCCATAGGGGGGGCCCGCCCCAAATTGCCCCGGCCCACGCTGGGGCGCAGCGTCATCGCCCCCAGAAAAGGGAGGGGGGGGGTTGTAGGGGACCCCGGGAGAGGCAAAGGGGGCTTACCCCCGCCCCTTCCCCCAGTGACCCTTTTGGCGGGGGGACGAGGCAAGAATCCCACCCCCCCCCCCGGTTTTTTTTATAGCGTTAAGGTGTATAGGGGGTTTTTTCCCCCTGGTCAGGCATCGTTTGGCCCCGGCGGGGGTTTTGGGGGGTTGGAGGGAGGAGATTCCCCGGGGGGGGCATTCGGGGGGGACCCCCTCGGGGGTGTGGAAAAAAGGGGGGAAAACGCCCTGGCGAAGGTGGGGGCCTTTCCAGGCGGGTTTACCCCTGGGAGCAAATTGGCTGAGATAAATGTTTTGGGTTTTGGGACCTCAGGGGCCTTTGGAATGCGGCTGGGGGTATTGGGGTTTTTCCCCTTGGGGTTTTGGTCCCCAGGTCGGATTTGGCCCTGGCCCTTTGGGCCCCCCTAGGGTTTGGAAATTTTTTTGACCAATGGCGGAGTTGGTCTTTGGTTGCTTGGGGTTGGAGCTAACGGGTTTGGCAGTTAGCTGGTGAGTGAAAGATGGTTTAAAAGTATTTATAAAGGGTACCTTTAAGGACTTGTGAATGTTGGTTATAAGAATTTATGAAAAGGGTTATTTATGTTTGTATTTGTTAAAAAAAACGGCTGCTTTTGGCCAATTTTTTCCAATTGATTGTCCGTGTTTTAATGGGAAAGGGGTTTCAAAAGCAGTGGGTCTGGGGGAAACCCGAGGTATGAAGGGGGTTAAGTTTGGTGGTGGTATTTAACGTAGCCATCGGGGTTTTTCCCGGGGTCATGTTTCATTAAAGAACCAAATTGACTGAAAACCAACACCCATTCAAAAAAAAAACTAAAAATTTGACAGAAATGGGTCCCTCTTTAAAAAATTAATCTCCCGCCATTTTTTTTTTTTTACTTTTTAAAAAAAAGACCCCTGATCCAAAACTTTTCTTCTTCGCCTTTTTTTTTTTTCTGTTTATACATTTTTAAATTTCGGTGTCTTTATATGAAGGGAGTTTTTGGGTTCTGTTGCACTCCCTTTTAACAGCAGTCGGAGAAAACCTTTCCCCAGAAAGCTTCATACACATATGAGCCTTAAGATTGACTTGGTCTCATTGACTTCTATAGGAGAGTTTTCTAGTCATGCTCTGTGACCTGGGAACAGTCCGTGTGCAGGGAGGGGAGAGGGGAAGCTGTGACTATCTCCTATTGTGACTGGTAGATCCTATGTTATCTATACACACTGGTGTCTCCTTTCAGTTTGACCCTGCTTGTGCTGATAATGAGCAGACTACTGAAAATCTCTACAGAACATGAAGTATCAGACAATTATTAGGCCTAGTGGCCAAAGTGAAAACTGCAGGACTTAACGATTATTAAAAAAATATTGAAAGTGATATGGAAAATAAAAAAAACATAACCAAAAATTCCTAATATATGTGTTTAACATAAAAAATGTTGAGCCTCCTTACTATATATATATCTTTATATATATATATATATATATATATATATATATATAGATATATATACACACACACAATACCTGACTGTTTACTGTACATGAGCACATTTGCTTTTTTAGATATGCTTGGACTGCAGGGCAATGTTCATAGAAATATCAGTTCTTCTTAATAACAAGTATGACTGTGTATAAGCAAATATTAACAAACCGGGTACTGCCACTACCATTATTCTAATATTTGATTATACACAGTCACACCCCACTAAAAAAGGGCTCATTGGAATGGTAGCTGCTGAAAGCCACAGGCATATGCCCCGAATGTATTTTGACAGCACAGCGCGTGCTGGAAGATGTTAAGGAGGAGGATATATTTTGGTCATATGCTGTTGTGTGGTGTGCAATCCATTGTGACCATGTTATCTCCATGTTTAGACCAGTAATATAGGAAACAGGTCATTATCACTGTCTACCTATGAATTGCAAATGCTGTCATGTTCATCTGACCAGCTGTGAAAAAAATCAGAATGTTGAATAATCACAGTGTCCATTTTTGGATAAGGAGGCCAATGTTTTTATTGACAGATACAGAAAACATTATAAAGGGAACCTGTCACATAGTTTTTGCCCACCTGGCTGAGGACAGAACATGGTAGTGACAGACATGCTGTTTCCAGTGCTGTGTCCCTTATTCTTTAAGATGCTGTAGTTTTCGTGTATTTAATGCTCAAATCTGCAGTTTTCAGCCAGAAGAGTCATTTGAAAGAGTCCCTTTAGAGTGTCAGTTTTTTTCAAACCCTGCCACCTGAGGATAGCCCGCCCACCTCAATAGACAAACCTATACTTTGAATAGGGTAGAAACATGTTTAATAACTGTCAGTGGGCGGAGCTATCCTTTGGTGGGTGGAGCTAACACCTGTCCCTGAATAAGATTTGAGGGGTAAATGCTCTAAAAAGCTGCATCTTACAGAATAAGGGGCACAGTGCTGGGAACAGCAGGTCTGACACTAGCTTGTGCTGCCCTCAGCAAGGGGGCACAACCTATGTGACAGGTTCTCTTTAATCCAGAGAAGCTCTTTAATTCCTTGTAGATAGTAGCACAGACTATTAGGAACAGGGATAGTCAGCGCTGTCAAGAAAAGTGGTCAACTTTACTCTTTTTAAGAGTGCTGTGCATTATGAATGTATAGGGTATGCTTACATGTCGGATGTTTCCTATCAAGGCAATACCTTGGATTTCTGCTGAAGACTTTTACTTTACAGAAGCAGTTTTCACCTCAGATTTGCACACTAACCCACGTCACTCCTGCTCAAAGCAAATCCTGCTCCAAAGCAAATAGACATGTTCATTTTTTTCCCTATCACAGATTTGAAACCCGTGGTGTGAAACATCCACGCTGTAATTCACAATGTGGACTACAGCACTGATTGCCCATTCAAATGAATTGTATAAAAAATGAGAAAACCACTATGGCTGACTTGTAGACTGGATTATTAACTTATTGGAATAAGCGCTAGAACTCCAGTTGCTAAAGGAGTATATTTTATTGGATTAAGAAGTAATGCGTTTCATATCACATGGGTTACATTATCTGTCTTCAAAATATCCCACATGTTTCCGAAAAAAACTTTTATTTTTTTAATCCAAAAAAATATACTCCTTTAGAAATTTGGTTATAGGCTTATTCCAGAAGGTGATAGCCAGTCTAAAAAGTCACCCAAAATGAGTGTCATTTTCCCTTTTTTTATACTATTTACACCCTGAATCTACAGGAACAGGATAACCTCGGACAAGCTGCTGACTCCTCTATACCGGTTAACACCGGAATTTGGTCCTACAGAGAGTTGTGCCTCCTGTCAAAGCACAACGATACCAGGTAAGCATACAGTACTCTTGTTCTCTTGTTATAACCTGTGGTACTACACGGGGGTTGGCTTTTCTGGCATTTAGTATTTCTATTTTTATTCTTAGACATTCACATGAATTTGAATTGAATTACAGAAGGCTCTAGGCAGATGAAGGGGCTGAAATTAGCTTGTAACTCAAGAGAAATATATGAAAAAAAACTGAAAAATTGGGCACTCCAAAAATCCCTTTCAAATTGGGGAAAAGTCCATCTAAATACTGTTGAATCATGTGAAAACCATCAAAAAACTTTGGGAAACAGTAAAATGACAATGGTAAAGAACATGGAATGATAATATTCAGTCATTATTCTATCTAACACAAGACCTGTGCACAGGTCAATATGTATTGAGGGGGGAGAAGGTGAGCTGTTCACCTGTTGTAAATGGTGGATCATGTGTTATCTATATATAGGTGTCATCTTTCATTGTAATCCTGTCTGTGATGATAATGAGAAAAATGCAGAACAGGAAGTTCCAGTTTATTGAGTAGTCCGAGTAAAAACTGCAAAATGATAGGATTTTAAACAAATATGTGTCATGGGGGCTGGCGAGGGGGCCGTCGCCCCCCAAAGACCCCCTCCCTTTCCGGCAGGGGGTTTTGGCGCGGGTGCCGGGCTCCCCCCGACCCTCCCCCCGTGCCCTTTTCCCGGCGCCCGGGTCACTTACCCCTCCACGCTCCCGTGCCCCTGATCCTGGGTGTCCCCCAACCCCGTGCGTGCCCGCTCTTAGGGGGGGGGTGTGCGCGAAGGCTGGTCGGATTTAAAGGGCCAGTGGCCCGGTAAATTTGTTATTTTCCCGGGCCCCTGGTCCTATTTAAGGAATCGCCCCCAGCACCTCTGTCAGTTGTTGGTGTGCGTTTCCCTTTTTAGAGAAGTGTTTTAAAAACCGTCGATTATCCGTGTACCAGCCGTTCCGGGTCCCTTTCCCCCCCCTTGCCTGTTTGGCCCCCCTGCCCCGACCCCCTGCCCCTCCCCTGACCCCAAACCTTGCGCCCCTCCCTTGAAAACCAAAAACTGCCCTGTTCCCCGGGCCACGCCCCTGGAATTTCGTCTCCCGTACCACGCATTACCCCCGGCCCCCAACGCAAGCAAGGGCACCTTTAGGGGTAGCGACCTGGTTTGCCCCACGCCGCAGCAAAGTCCATCCTGCTTTGCGGTGGGCTCTGGTGAATACCGGGGGGTCCCTTTGATCCGCTCCCCGGCGGGGGGTCCAGGAAAACCCCCAAAACCCCTTACAATATTTTATTATAGTGTTGAAATAAGACTAAACTTCCATTTTTGTGGAGGATTAGTTTTTATGGAGTTCATTGTTCAGTATAAATGACATGTCATCTGTTTTCTGCAGGTCAGTACAATTCCGGTGATACCAATTTAAACAGTTTTCGTTATTTTTTAGTTCTTTAAAAAAAAAAAATTCTATCTCTATGCTTTGCGTCGCAACGCCATTTTCTGCAACCCATAGGGTGATATGCATGAAATTTGGAAAGTGAAAAACCCCCAAAAACATGCACCCTAAAATCTCATAAAAATGTGCCTTTATTTATGAACCCGCTTTTACAGCAGGTCAAAAAATCAGGCGCATTCTAGCGTCGGGTGACATTTCTGGATCAGGTACCCCATTTGGAAAGTGGTAACCTGTTCGAGGTGTATGCGCCCAGAAAATTCCCCTAAAAAAAGCAACAAAATTGCAGCTCCGTACGGGTTTTAGTGCGCCCCCCTCCCCCCGCGCCCCCGGATCGAGCGAAATTAAAAAAGCTATGTCCAAGAGTGGGGGGGGGGCCCTTTTTAAAAAGTTGAAATGCTGTGCCTGATATTGGGCGAAAAGAGCCCCCGTTCATACATGTTTTCCCATATTTTTTTTGTTTTTCAATATAGAGCCCGGGAAAGAGGGCTCCTTTTTTTTTGGGGGAGAAGTGTAGTTTTTTAAATTTGGGACCATTTTTGGGTTTGGGGAGTTAATGACAAATTTTTATTTCCCAAATTTTTGGGGCCCGGGGAAGGGCCAAAAAAATGGGAAAATTTTGATGTTGTGATTTTATTTCTTCTGTGGTGTTCACCATACATGATAAATCATATTATATTTTAACCCCTTTAACCCCCAGGGATTTTGGGCCCCCCTGAAGAACCCCTTTTTTTAAAACTGACTCTGTCACTTTATGTAAGAATAAATTTTTTTATACTTTTTACCTATCCATGTGAATTTTTTAGAGACGGTTTTCATAACATTTGATTTAAAAGTTATAATAAAAATTTTTTTCCCTTTCAATCCTTGGGTTTTTTAGTTAAAAATCAAAATGTCATGAAAATTTGGCCATTTGCCATTATTTAAAGTTAAAAAAAATTTTTAAAAGTGTAACACAAAAAATTAAATTTCCCCATAAATAGGGTTTTTAACTAAGGGAAACTACCATATGTCTACTGTACATTAGCATTCTTTGTTAAATGTCTTTTTATTATTTTTTTTTACAACATTAGGGGGTTTATAAATTTAGTAGTAATTTTTCATGTTTTCAAGAAAATTTTCAACCCTACGTGTTATTTTGAGACCAGCCGTTTTGACGTGGCTTTAAAAAGGCCTCTATAGACACCCTTAAATGACTCCATTTAAGAAACTGCACCCCTTATGGTATTCAAACACCCTTAAGGGAAATTTTTTTTTTTCCTTAGGTTTCACAGAAATTAAAGCAAAGTAAGGGGAGTTTTCAAATTTTCACTTTTGCAGATCTTCAATCTTTATCCATTATTCACTAGAACTCAGAATGTTACCCAAAAAACAACAAATTGGGCTCCCCTGATTTGCTGTTTTAAGAGAATCCCCAAAATTTGCCCTAGTCCTATTGACACAAACCCGCCCAGAAAAGGAGGAGCATTACGAAATTTTTTGATCTACTTTCATTAAGATTTTCTTTAGGCGTCATTTCGGTTTGCGGGGCCCCAAGGGCTAAACCCCTTAAAAAACACTCCAAAAAAGATCCCATATTGGAAACTACACCCTTTTAAAAGGGAAAATTCCCGGGGGGTTAGGAGTATTTGGCCACAGGGTTTTACATAGTTACTTTATGGTTGAAAAAGCAAAAAGTCCCCAAAGTTCAACAGGGTGGGGAAAAAGTGATGGAGATAGGGAGTAAGGGTTTTTAAGCCCAGTCTCCCCAAAAGATGAATGCCTTGAAAAGCACAGGGAACAACCAAAACTGCCCCCGGAAGATTAATTTCTGGTCCCCTTGCCATCAGATGGGTCTAGAATTTTATAGACTACATACAAATTTAAAATTTTTTTCGTTTTAAGGGTAGAAAAGGGGAAAAAATCAGGCGAACCTTTTAAAGGTAATGTATTTGATGGTGGCTTTCGAGATAAATACTCCCTTTCAGACATGGTGGTTATACTAAACTGAAAATTTACAGCTTTTTATACACAAAAGACATGGATCTTCAAAGGAACTTAGAATCCTTAAAAAAAAACAAAATGCAATATAATTTAAAGGCAGTTATTTACAATAGATCAAGAAATCAACAATCTGGAAACTTGTGAGGCGTGACAAAAGGGGATCAGTAATTTTTCCTTATCTGCTATCAGGGGTGATTTGTTGCCCTCACAGTTCATAGATAGTGTGACATGAAACTGCTATGAATATTCAGTCCATTTTGCAGAGTTTTAAATTTTTGCATTAACTTATATTCCCATTCCTTCCTCTCCCTCTGTGTCTTAAAATGTCCCATTAAGACCATAACCTGCAAATCTTCCATGGAGTGATTTTCTTCAGAGAAATGTGCGGCCATGGCAGATTTAGTTCTGCTGTTGTTAATGGTGAATCTTGTGTGAATTTATGCGCTGGCTCAGTCTCTGCCCTGTTTCTCCCACATAAAGGGCCTGTGGTCGGACATTGCGACACATGATCAGATACACCACATTGGAAGACCTGCAGGAAAATGTCCCCCTAATTCTGTGCACCTGTTCGGATTGTGGAACAGGTACAGTGTCAGCAGTGTGGATGTGCCTGCAGGTCTTGCACCTGTTCTGCAGGCAGGGTGAGGTGCCATTTTCAGTTGGGACCTTCAGGGCGCTCCGGGCAATAATAAAGCCGCAGGTTTGGTGGTTGCCGAAAAGAAAGGAGGGGAGGGACTGGGGAAAATGTCTTTGAGTCTGTTTTCCCTATGTAGCACAGGTTTTTAGTTTCCTTGGCAATCTTTCGTAGGATCTCCAGCTGTGGGTTGTAGGTGACAACTAGGGGCACTTGTTCTTCATTCTGGGTCTCTTTGTACGTGAGCAGACTGTCTTTGTTGATGGCTGCTGCTTTGCTGATTTGGTGGTCTGTCAATTTTGGTTTGTATCATTTCAGGTAGTTATCTAAGCCTTTCTTGAAGCTTACAACTGTTCCTGCTGTGACTAGCTCCTTGGACAGCCTATAACACAGATTTACAGTTCTCATAGTGAAGAAGGCTTTTCTTCTCTGGAGACTGAATCCTTTTTTCTCCAACCAAAAGAAATTTCCTCTTGTCTTTTGAGGGGGTTTTACATTAAATCGTTTTTCCCCATACTTTTTATAGGGGCCATTTATATACTCGTATGTATGAATCATATGTCCCCATAGCCGTCTCTTCTCAAGATTAAATAATTTTAATTCTTTTAACCTCTCCTCATAACTAAGATGCTCCATTCCCCTTATAAGTTTGGTTGCTCGTCTTTGCACTCTCTCTAGCGCCATTAAATCTTTTCTATAGACTGAAGCCCAAAACTGAACATCATATTCCAAGAGAGGCCGTAACAATGCTTTATACAGTGGTAATATTACATCCCTGTTCCGCGAGTCCATGCTGCTTTTAATACACCCCAATATCTTGCTTGCCTTAGAGGCAGCTGATTGACATTGCATGCTGTTCTGTAGTCTATGATCTACAAGAACGCTCAGATCTTTCTCAACAAGCAATTCTACCAGTTTTGTCCAGTTAAGAGTTATGATGCCTGCAGATTATTAGTGCCCAGATGCATAACTTTACATTTATCCACACTGAACCTTATTTGCAAGCGGTGCCCAAAAAATCGGGGTTCAGGGTTTCTTGCACTTTATAAAATTTTTTTGTAGATTGTCTGTACGTACCCGGGACGTAGAAGTGGATCCCCCTGGACCCCGCAAACGATGGTGTAAGCCCCCCAGGGGAAAGGAATCAAGTGGGCCGGTTTTCCAGAGCCCCCCGCAAAAGCGGGTGGACGCGCGGGGGAGGTCTAACCCGGGGTTCCCCGGCTGATTGCTTGCGGGGGGCGGCCAAGGTATGCTGGTGCAGAACGCAGGCCGGCTATTTCGGGGGGGAGGGAGAAGGTCAGGCAGGGGGCACGGGTTGTGGTTGTGGACAGGCGGTAGGTTGGGAGGCGGCAGGATGGTGGTCGAGGAAAAAAGCAAAGGTACGGTAAAGGTAAGCAGAACAAGGCTATAATGCTTTCTCTATAGGGAAATGGCACTAAAGATCCGGCCAAAAGGCCCCCCCGGGAAGGGGCAGGCTAAAATAAGGCAGTGCCGGGAAAAGCCAATTACCTGCACTGGCCCTTTTAAAACCCGGAGTGCCCGGGCCGGGCCCTTAGATGCGGGGGGCCCCGCCGGGCCGGGGGGCCAGAGCAAAAAGGAGCGCGGCCGGGGGAAAAAGGGGGCCGGGGCCGGCCAGGGACGCGCCCACCCCCCGACATGCGGGCGGGGGTGCCGCTCGTCCGCGACCACGGTTTGCCGCGGGCCGGGCGGGGTGGTCGCGGGCCCACCCGTGACATGTACTACACTGAATAGATCGGTGTCATCTGCAAAAATAGAAACAGTGCTATTAATCCCCTCCCCTATGCCATTAATAAATACACTGAATAAAAGAGAACCCAGTACTGAGCCTTGGGGTCACCACTTGTAACCAGGGACCATTAGGAGTAGGAATCATTAACCACCTGAGTACGATCCGATAGCCACTTTTTAATCCAATTACATACTGTTATTTCTAACCCAATAGATTTTAATTTACCCAATAAACGCTTATCAGGGACAATGTTAAATGCCTTTGCAAAGTTAAAAAACACAATATCCACAGCTGCCCCGCTATCCAGATTTCTACTCACCTCTTCATAAAAACAGATCAGGTTGGACTGACAACTCCTGTCCTTAGTAAAAACATGCTGGCAATTATTTATAACTTTATATTCAGCTACATATTCCTGTATATAGTCCCTTATGAGCCCCTCAAACAGTGTCCCCAAAATAGATGTTAACCTTACTGATCTATAATTACCTGGGTAAGACTTGGAGCCCTTTTTGAAGATGGTATTTGCCTTGCGCCAATCTCCTGGCACTATACCAGTTACCAGAGAATTTCTAAATATCATGTACAGGTGCACAGAGGTAACTGAGCTAAGCTCTTTAAGAACTCTTTTGTGTAAGACACCTTGGCCTGGAGCCTTATTCACATTCAGTTTATTTAACTTGGCTTGAGCCATTTCTATACTCAGCCAATTTGTTATATCACATGGTGTATTAACAGTACTGGCATCGCCTATCTCCGCCCTGGGCCCGCCACCATCAGCTCTAGCACTGCTCCCATTAGTACTTACACCACCTACATCCACATTGGGCCCGCCCACTTCTGCACTGATCCCGCCACCATCAGCTGCTTTCTCCTCTTTTGTATATACGGAGCTGAAGAACCTATTTAGTAGCTATGCCTTCTCCTGATCCCCAGTGACCAGCTCCCCATTAGTTATTTAAGGGTCCTACATGCTCTGACTTTTCAGCATTAGGTGTTTAAAAATTTAATTTTTTCCACTAATATACAGATTCAGCTGAAAATGTTTCATTTTCACAAGGCATCCTGGAAAGAAAGCACCCCAAAATGTATTATGCAATTTCTTCAAGTTCAGCAATACCCTGTGGGTTATTTGGATGCATGACAGGGCGTACAAGTGAGGGAGTGCTATTTGGCTTTTGAAACACAGATTTGGGTAGGTGCTATGTTGCATTTGCAAAGCCCCCAGTACCAGTAAAGGTGAAACCTTCACCCAATTTTTAATTCAACACCCCAGGGGGAACTCATCTAGAGGTGTATTTTGCATTTTGGGCCCACAGGTGTTCCATAGTTTTTTACATTGAGCCGTTAAAATGGGCAAAAAAAAGCTAGCTCTGTCATCATTTTTGGGCTTCACATTTACAGTGTTCTCAATGCAGTATAAATGACATGGTAATTTTACTATACAGGTCGGTAAAATTACAACAATATCAATTTTATATAGTTTTTCATGTTTTATTACTTTTACACAATACAAATGCATATGTAAAAAATTGTGTTTTTATATCGTCATAGTCACACAGCCATAACTTTTTTATTTTTCTGCATACGGAGCTGTGTAAGGGCTTTCTTTGCAGGATTAACTGATGTTTTCATTGTTAACACTTTGGCATTTATATGACTTCTTGCTTTTTATACCATTTTATGTGCTGTGGGATGAACAAAAATAACAATATTGTATTTTTTAATGCCGTTCATCATGCTGATTAAATAACATCACAGATTTAGGTCATTACACACATGGCGATACCAATTATGAGTATTTTATTTATTATTGATCTTTTTTGGTCCGATTTGGGTTTGTAAAGGGAAAAGGGCAGTGTATGTGTTTTTAATTTATTTTTTGTGTTAAGTTGTGTTTTTTACTTGTCCCTACAGAGAACTTGAATCAGTGATCTGTAGATCACTATTACAGTACATAGCAGTACATAGCTGTACTGCTGTGTGTTGTAACTGTCAATCACTATGCACGGCTGTGCCCTCAGTGATGTCAGAGACCACCTGGAAGCCTTTGTTAGACTTCCAGGTTGCTAGAGAAGGCATTGGCACCACTCCCTCTGTCTTCCCTATAGCTTCCATGGTCATGATTGACTGCAGAATCTATAGGGTTAATTAGGTGTGACCAAAGTGAGCTTTAGTCATGATAGATGGACACACACTGGACCTCATCTTCACCCGCCTCTGCCCCCCTATTGATTTCCAAATTTCCCCCACCCCATATCTGACCAAACCTGCTTCCTTTCCACCATCTCCCCCCCACCTGCTCCTCCTGTCTATATCCAATACAAACCCCGGGAAACCCCTACAAAAGCCTAACCCGTCTCACTCTCTTTGACTCTCTTGCCCCCTTTTTACTATCCCCCTTTTTTAATGCCAGACGCAGGAACTTTCTACAACCACACAATCATCACCCCCCTTAAACCATCACTCCTCTCAAACACAACAGACCCCCCAAAATCAAAAACAATGGCATACAGACTCCATAAAAAAATGAGGGAGTTTCCCAGAGTGCTGAACGCCGTGAAAAAAACTCCCTGATGACTTCCCTTATAAAACAATCCTGATACATTTAAATCGCACTCACCTCAGCCAAACAGGATTATTTACCACTCTTACCCCCCCGTCCCCCAAAAACCCCCAGACAATTTTTAAAAACCTTAACTCTCTTCTCCGTCCCCCCAACCTTTCCCCCCCCATCCCTTTTCAGTACACAACTTCCCATTTTTCCCTTCAAAAATCAACCAATCAGAGAAAGCTTGTCGCAGCCCCCACCCCCCCTCCTTACCCTTAAAAACTTCTCCCCCTTAAACTTGTTTTCCCCACGGTCACCTGCAAGCTCCCTCTTTACTGCCCAAAACCCCAACCTCCTACCTGTAGTTTGTCCACCCCCCCATCACCCCGACCTCAGTGCTTCTATTCCCAGCCCCCACCCTCTCTTAACCTTTTTCACTAACCTCTGGCATTTCCCCTTCCGCTTTAAAAAATCTCTATACTCCAATCCCTTAAAAAAAAAAATTGACGTCCCCTTTTGTCCCCAATATTGCCCCCTTACTGCCCCCTTTTTTTTTCCCAAAATCCCCGGCGAGTTATCTTCACTGTCCCCCCCACCTCTCCAAATTCCCTTGACCCACTACAATCTGGTTTCCCCCCCACCACTCTACCCAAACCCGCCCCTAACCAAGTCACTAATGACCTAGTAACTGCTAAAGCCTCATCCCCTACTCTGTGCTTCCCCTTAGACCCGTCCCCGCCCTTTTTCACGTCGACCTTCCCCCCTGTACACATATCCTCCCTGGCATCACGGACTTGGCTCTTTCCCCGGTTCCTGACCCCACTGAGGACTTTTCAGCGTTTTTCATTCTCGCCCACCTCCCCCCCCCCCGGGCCCCCTCTGTTGGTCCCCTCAGAGGTCAGTCCTGGGTCCTTTTCTCTTTTTCTTTTTCACTCTGGCCCCCGGGGAGGTCATTACCATGTTGGACGTACCCAACTTACATCTCCGGCCCGATGTATTCTTACTCCCCAGATCCTGACTGTGTCTCCCTTTCCTCCCTTTTCATCACGTCTCCTAAAAAATAAATGGGAAAAACAAAATTTTCATCTTTCCACCATCCAACTCCCCCCCCTACTCTCTATTCGTCAAAGGCTCTACACTTCCCTGTTCCCCAAGTCCGCCCCTTTGGGGGTAATCCTAGACCCCCCGCCAATCTTTCAAACCAAAAAACCCAAAAAACCCTTTAAACCCTCTCCCTGCCACCCCAAACCTTTGAAAAAAATTTTCCGCCCCGCTTTTCCCAAACTTTGAAAACTAAAAAAATTGTTGGCCCAAATGCTCTTGTCATTCTCTCTCTTCCTCCATTTTTAAACAATTCAAAAGCCCCTGAAAAAACCTTTTTTCGGGCCCTTTGCCAAAAACCTACCCAAAAACTTTGTTTGTACTACTTCCTCCCCCAAACATGTCGGCCCCCCCCCAGCTGCCCTCTTTCCCCCTCCTTGTGGGTTGAAAGCCCTCGGGGGTTTGGGGTTCCCTCTCCCCTGCCCCGTCCAATTGTCTTAAATTTATTATCATGTACCCCTTTTTGAGTTATGTTATGTATGTAACCCCCCAAATGTACACCCCCGGAATCAAGGGGCGTTTAAAAAATTAAATAAAAATTTTTTAAAAAATTTGAGCAGGGGGCCCAAAAGTAAGATACAGCTTCCTTTCTTTGCGGGTTTTCCCTGGGGAACCGCATAAAACCTTTCTGGACGCCCCAAAGCCCCATTTAAAGAACATTTTCCCCACACAAAAAGTACGGTTATATCCAATGTTGGGGGGGGTTAAATTTGATCAGGCTTTTATGGAAAAGGGGGGAAACCAATTTGTGAAGCTTTTTTTTTTAAATTTTTGCCCAAAAAACAAAAGAGGGGGTGTTGGGTTTTTAAATTTGTTTTTGAAATGCAATGGAAATTTGAAAGAAATTTTGTAGAAAGAGGGTTGTCCCAAATTTTTCCTTGGGGGGTGAAATGGGGAGTAAAAAAAGGAAAATTTGGAACCCTTCTTTAAGTGCTGGGGCCCCCCTTGCAATCTTGTTGTGGGAGGGGCCAGTCAGGCATAGGAACAGTGTGCAGCTCTGTTTCCTGTTCATTTAGTGCGCTTTCAAACAATCCCCGCATTGACAAAAAGGGCTGATGGGGGCAGGCCCAAGGTAAAATTCGCTCAAACCTTTTGCTTAAAGCCCGGGGACTCAACGGTGAGAATGCCCCCATATTCTTTACCGTTTAAATGATATCCAAAATTGTCAAATGTAAGAAAGGGGGTTATAAAAAAGGGGGCTTTTTTTGAAAAATAAAAACCCTTTTAAAAAAAGTATAAATGTAAGTAATATAAGTAAGTAAATAATAATTATACCTTATAAAAAAAAACAAACTAAAAAAATTTGGCAGAAACAAAGGTTTAAAAATTAAACTGTATGTGTAGTGAAGGCAAAAGGAATGAGTATTGCCTTTTGGGCCAAGGATGGTAGTATTTCTGAAACTGTGCAATTTGTGAACTGTTTGCGTGTTTCTGGAGTGAAAGTGTATTGTAAATGGACAAATGGCACCATTGTGAAATAAATGTGGGGAAAAATTTTTGACAAACCCATGTCCCATTTGTTTTAAAGGATCGACTTTTTCTTAAAGGTTCACGGGGGCGGACTGACTTTGTTTAAGGGTAAGCATTTACTGCCAAAATTACAAGTTTTAATTCTAAAACGTTCAGAAACCCCCTTAAAAAACCCAAAGTTTTTCTTTGCTAAAAGGCTTCCCTTTTTCACAGCATTACAGAAAAAAAACAATCCTGAGGAAAAAGGGTTTTCTTCCCCCAAGAGTGGGGGGGGGGGGGGGGGGGGGGGTTTTTCCCCGCTTTATTCAAAAGATGGATGTTGGAAAAAGAGAAAGAGAAAAAAAAAATTTGGGTGGTGGCCCCTTATTTCTGGGAATGTTTTTGTGGTTTACCGGGGGTCATTTTAATCAGGGGGAAAAAGGTACTCCCCCCCCCAATTTTTGATTTAAAATTTTGGTGCCTTTTTTGGGCAGGAGTGGGGAGTCATTAAAAAAATTTGGAGGGACCCCAAAATTCCTAAGTACATTTATATAATAAATTGGACAGTTTATTTAAGGGATGCCCCAAATTGCAAGGGGAAATTTTGTCCCTATCTTAAAACCCCTTCTTCAGTAAGGGGTTTTATTTGGAAAGTATTTGGGGTTTTACATGGAGCGGGCCAAAGTGTTGCTGCAGGGGAACAGTTTCCCCCCCATAGCATTGCCCTTTTTCCCAGAAAAATTTTTCACTTGCTTTAAAAGGGTAAAAAGAGTTAAGTTATGGGAAAATGACGTCCCTGAGGAAATTTCCCCCTTTTACCCTAAATTTGTTAGGCTATTTTCAAACGGCAAAAAAGTGGGGCCCTATTCCCCCCCCATATTTGCGCCGTACTGGCTAAATACGGGCAAAGATAACCCCCTTGCATTAGGGAAAAACCCACATTTAAACATGGAAAAACTATGGTTTAAGTTTCCCCCCGTTCGGCGTTTTGTGACATGTAAATTTAATTAAACGACGTTTCGCTCCAAGAATAATAAAATTTCCCTAGGGGGCCAGCGGCCTCCGGCCCCCCCCCCCCCGCCCCCGTTTCCCGGGCAAAAGGGCGTAATCGGGGGAAAAAAATTTTACGCCCCTGCAATTACTGCCGTGGGGAAAAATACCCTTTTAGAAAAGAGGCCCGGGGAAAAACGCCCTGGGGCCCCCAACCCAAATTAGTGTAAGGGGGCCATTCTGGGCCTGGAAATAATGAGATTAGTTTTGGGGGTCATTATGAAGGGGATCTAAAGGGAGGAAATACTAGTTCTTAGATAAAATTTCCCAAAGCCCCCAAAAATGTTTTTTCAAAACGTTTTTGTTAAAAACCCAGTTTTTCCCCCATTTACTGCAGAAATTTTGATTTTTTAAAATTTTTTTTTTAAATTTTTTTGTTTTCTGTTTTTTGTAATAAAATTTAAAATTATTTTCCCCCCCCAAAAAGCAAAAGGAAAAGCTTTGTTTTAAAACTTGTGGTTTTCCCAGACTCCATATCCACCATCCCACGCTTTCAACGTGAGACCCCCATCTTTTTTTAAGAAAATCATCTTGGCTATCTCATACATAACAAAAACCCTGAAACAACCTTTTTCAAAATTCCCTAATAGCTCAGTTTTTTTTTTTTGGTGTTTTCCCCAAAGTAAAAGGTAACTGGTTTGGAGCAGCCATGAAAAAAGATTTCCCCAAAAAAAGAGAAAAAAGATTAAACTGGGTTTATCGATAGCGTCTCTTGCCAAGAAAAAAGCCCAAACTTTCATCACGGAGGCCGCAACTGGGAAAATATGAAAAAAATCCCCTTCACCATTCAAAAGCCAAGGGTCGACGTCCGGCAAATTTAAACTGTCACGGGTTTTGCCGCGGTCCCCGGGTTGGGGGCCGTCGGGGCCCTTTTCCTGCCTGCCTTTTCCCCTGCTGGGGTACCTGTGAGGGGGCCCGGGAAATGTGTTCTGCTATGTACTTGCCTGTCCTGTCTAGTCTTGTTGTTTCCCGGGGCCTGTCGTGCACTGCCTGCTAGGGCGTGCGCCGGGGGGGCACTTCCCGCCTATTATTTGTTTCCTGTTTTTGTCACCCCCTTTAACCCCTGACCCCTGGTATAAAGAGGAGGGTTCCGTTTGTCTTTTCTTTTTCATTTTATTGGGAGTCTTTTTTACAGGGCCCCTTTTCTGTGTCTGGTTTTGGGCCATCTTTACTCCCGAGTATCTCGGCAACCCCGGAGATGTGGGCCCGTCTGTTTTCATTAGCTCCTTTACCTTTGTCTGTCTCCCGTTTTTGTCCCATGTCCCCGGGCCCCGG
Source organism: Phyllomedusa bahiana (assembly GCA_025379985.1). NCBI lineage: Eukaryota > Metazoa > Chordata > Amphibia > Anura > Hylidae > Phyllomedusa > Phyllomedusa bahiana. Next base: position 97,629 of record JAODAL010004937.1, on the reverse strand, counting down.
GGCCCGTGTCCTCCTTGGCACCTGTTCCTGGGCGGAAAACCCGGGCGTGTTACCCTCCGGTTCCCGCCGAAACCTTTTGGTGTAAAGTTATCCCCCCTATATCCTGCTGTGTTTTTTAGTAAAGTTTTTCCCCGCCCGCTTAAAGTTTTTTCCCCATGTTTTTGTGTTTTCCCGCCCCGCACCCCGGGCTGTCAGCAGGTTGCCCCCTCAGGGTAGCGACCCGGGGGTCCCCCAGCCAATTCCAACCCCCTTTTCGGGGGGCTCTGGCGAGACAGGGGCCCCTTTGGGGCCCCCCGCTCCTGGGGTGGTTTTTCCAGTAACCCCCTGCCCGCGGTGCACAGGGCCCCCCCGGGGGTAAACGGTCGGGCCCCCGGCATACGTCTGTCAGGCCCCATTCCCTTTACAGTTGAATGACCATGGATTCCGCCGGAGTGACCCTGCCCTTGTCTAGAGCATCTGCACCCGTTGCCGGCTGGCTCATGGTTCACCCAGAGCGTCTGCACCCGTTGCCTGTTGGCTCATGGTTCACCCCGAGAGCGTCTGCACCCATTGCCTGCTGGCTCATGGTCCAGCCCAGAGCGTCCGTTTGTTGCCCAGCTCATGGTCCGCCCAGAGCGTCCATTTGTTGCCAGCTCATGGTCCAGCCCAGAGCGTCCTTTGTTCCCCAGCTCATGGTCCAGCCCAGAGCGTCCGTTTGTTTCCCAGCCAGGGGCGTTGCTAGGGTCCCAAAACATCCGGGGCCCGGGCCCTGTGTTAAGGTTTGCTCAGAAGGGCGGGGTTCACACGGCGTTTTTTACGCCCCATGAACCGCAGCATGTGTATTTACACAGAAAAAACTGTGGCCAGCGCGTCCCTCTGAAGCTCCCACTAATATTTATTCTCCCAAGAACAGGTAATCGTTGCTCTCAGTGACAGCTGTGAATTACCATAATGTTGGCCCGTACTTGGGTGAAATTGAAGTGCAATTCCCCGCCAAAGTACGGACCAACATTACATCGTTGAAATACACAGCTATTTGTGGGGCATAACTGGGCTGTAATGCCCCAAAATTCGCCCTACAAATACGGTAAAATCATAGCGGTGAGGGCTAAGATTAGCTGCTGTTTTCCTGCAATAGAACCCGCCCGTAAAAATAAGTGACCTGCCGCTTCTTTCAGGGGAAAGTAAAAATAGATGGGGGGTTTGGCCGGAGCGCTGCTGAAATTACACGCTGGAGAGCACGTACTTTCAACAGCAGGCGTATAGCGATGGCACAGGTCCGTGCCAAAATATGCTGTGTTGAACATACTCTTAGGGCAGTAGACCGTGTTTTTTGGAAGTACAAAACGCTGTTCACCCGCGTACTTCCAAGCACAGGGGGACCGGTCCATTCACCTCCACTATCAGAGCCGGCGAAGAAGTGACGTCACTTCTCTCCCCTGGTGTACAATATATGTTGTATTGTACGCACGGGAGAGACGAGATGTAATTCATAGCTCTCTGTGAGAACTATGAATTACAGTAATTGGGCGGGGCATGTAGGGCGGATAGAAGCGCAAATACGCCACGAAAAGCGCCCCAGGGTTTACGCAGCGTGAACATAGCCACCGTCAGGCTGCACCAGCTAACAGCATTCGCAACCCTAAACAAATGACAAGTATAAAAATTATATTCAAATATGATTTGTCATCAGGTTGTAGTTTACATGTCTAAGGGTATGTTCACATGGCGTAATTGCGATAATCCATAGTTCTCATAAGAACTATGAATTACGTGTCCTCCCCCTTTGCGTACAATACGATCGTATTGTATGCAGAGGGAGGTAAGTGACATGTCAATGCATGTCTATGGGGCCGGCGGGCTGTTGCCCCCCCTGCCCCCACCCGCCCCCCGTGCTTCGAGATGACGTGCTGATCAGCGTGAGCTCCTGAAGCACACAGTGTATTGCGGCGCGTACCGTACAAGTCACAATAACCGTGGAACATAGCCTAAGGGACACACAGGCAGGATTATGTTTTACTGATGTGAATGAGTTATTATGGATATGTGTGTGTATACACCAATATACATACACATATACACAGTACATACACAGAGACATACATACACAGACATATATTCAAACATACATACACACACATACAATGCATACATACACACACACAAGTATACACAAAATAAACATACACCAGACATCTATACAAACACATACACACATGTATACCATAATACAATACATACACACATGCATACACATTCAGTACAGTTCACATTCAGGAAACATTATTTTGTCTCCCCTTATTACACTACTTAGAATTATTGTTCAGCACTAAGGCTCCTCACTCACTTGTGTCCTTCTTGCTGGTCTGGTCCTGGGCGAGATAAGAGCAGAGCAGGTGGCGGAGCCTCTCACGGCCAGACAGCGCGCTGATTCCAGACTCCTTTCACAGTGTGAGCAGCCAGCGCCCCCTCCTCCCTCCTGTGCTCCTGTCATCCCGGGCAGTCGCCCTCCCCCTCCTTGCCTGCACATAGCTGCTGCTGCTCCAGGGGACGGACACACAGGGAACAGCTTGTCGCTCTACAGGTCACAGTAATGACCTGGAACCGGACGTTCTGAGCCCTCGGGGCACAGGGAGTCTGGTCCGGGGGCTCGTGCCTCGAACAAACCTACCTAGCGACACCCCTGTTCCCAGCTCATGGTCCAGCCCAGAGCGTCCGTTTGTTGCCCAGCTCATGGTCCAGCCCAGAGCAGCCGTTTGTTGCCCAGCTCATGGTCCAGCCCCGAGCGTCCGTTTGTTTCCCAGCCAGGGGCGTTGCTAGGGTCCCAAAACATCCGGGGCCCGGGCCCTGTGTTAAGTTTTGCTCAGAAGGGCGGGGTTCACACAGCGTTTTTTACGCCCCATGAACCGCAGCATGTGTATTTACACAGAAAAAACTGTGGCCAGCGCGTCCCTCTGAAGCTCCCACTAATATTTATTCTCCCAAGAACAGGTAATCGTTGCTCTCAGTGACAGCTATGAATTACCATAATGTTGGCCCGTACTTCGGGTGTATTGAAGTGCAATTACCCGCCAAAGTACGGACCAACATTACATCGTGTGAACATACACAGCGTATTTGTGGGGCATAACTGTGCTGTAATGCGGCCAAAGTTCGCCCTACAAATACGGTAAAATCATAGCGGTGAGGGCTAAGATTAGCTGCTGTTTTCCCTGCACATAGAACCCGCCCGTAAAAATAAGTGACCTGCCGCTTCTTTCAGGGGGAAAGTGAAAATAGATGGGAGGTGGCCGGAGCGCTGCTGAAATTACACGCTGGAGAGCACGTACTTTCAACAGCAGGCGTATAGCGATGCGCACAGGTCCGTGCCACTATATGCTGTGTGAACATACTCTTAGGGCAGTAGACCGTGTGTTTTGGAAGTACACGCTGTTCAGCGCGTACTTTCCAAAGCACAGGGGGACCGGTCCATTCACCTCCACTCTCAGAGCCGCGAAGAAGTGACGTCACTTCTCTCCCCTGGTGTACAATATATGTGTATTGTACGCACGGGAGAGACGAGATGTAATTCATAGCTCTCTGTGAGAACTATGAATTACAGTAATTGTGGGGCGCATGTGGGGCCCGTATTAAAAGCGCAAATACGCCACGAGAAGCCCCCCATGGTTTACGCAGCGTGAACATAGCCTTATCTGGTTTGCACCAGCTAAAATCATACGAAACCCCCAGACAAATGACAAGTATAAAAAATTATATTCAAATATGATTTTGTCATCAGGTTGTATTTACATGTCTAAGGGTATGTTCACATGGCGTAATTGCGGGAAAATCCATAGTTCTCATAGAGAACTATGAATTACGGTCACCCCCCATGCGTACAATACGATCGTATTGTATGCATAGGGAGGTAAGTGACATGTCAATGCATGTCTATGGGGCGGCGGGCCTGTTGCCCCCCCCATCTGCCCCACCCCCCACCCCGTGCTTCGAGAAGACGTGCTGATCAGCGCGAGCTCCTGAAGCACACGTGTATTGCGGCGCGTACCGTACACTCACAATACACCGGTGAACATAGCCTAAGGACCCCAGGCAGGATTATGTTTTAACTGATGTGAATGAGGTGATATTGTGGATATGTGTGTGTATACACCAATATACATACACATATACACAGTACATACACAGAGACATACATACACAGACATATATTCAAACATACATACACACACATACAATGCATACATACACACACACAAACACGTATACACATATAAACATACACACAGACATCTATACAAACACATACACACATTAACACATAAATACAATACATACACACATGCATACACATTCAGTACAGTTCACATTCAGGAACATTATTTTGTCTCCCCCTTATTACCTACTTAGAATTATTGTTCACACTGAGGCCCCTCACTCACTTGTGTCCTTCTTGCTGGTCTGGTCCTGGGCGAGATAAGAGCAGAGCAGGGGGGGGGACCCTCCCCCACGGCCAGACAGCGCGCTGATTCCAGACTCCTTTCACAGTGTGAGCAGCCAGCGCCCCCTCCTCCCTCCTGTGCTCCTGTCATCCCGGGCAGTCGCCCTCCCCCTCCCTGCCTGCACATAGCTGCTGCTGCTCCAGGGGACGGACACACAGTGGAACAGCTTGTCGGCTCTACAGGTCACAGTAATGACCTGGAACCGGACGTTCTGAGACTCGGGGCACAGGGAGTCTGGTCCGGGGCTCGTGCCTCGAACAAACCTACCTAGCGACGCCCCTGTTCCCAGCTCATGGTCCAGCCCAGAGCGTCCGTTTGTTGCCCAGCTCATGGTCCAGCCCAGAGCATCCATTTGTTGCCCAGTTCATGGTCCCGCCCAGAGTTCCCCCCCATTTTGCCTAGTGCCCCGTTTTGTTCCTCCCATGAACCTCCTTTTCTAGGTTTTCCCTATACTGGCTATTATACAGCCTGTACTTGGTTTTGGGGTTGCCCCCGTAGTAGTTGCGGGCCCCTGGCCCATGTGGAATGCCATTCTGTGATTTGGAGGGGGAGGAGGGGCTCTGGGGGGGGGGGTACTTTTCACGGTTCATGCCGCGGTCCCTGCCTTGGACCGTCGGCCTATCCGTGCCTGCCAAGTCTCTGCTGGGGCTACCTGTGCAGGGGTCCCGGCAGCCTGTGTTCTGCTATGTACTTGCCTGTCCTGTCTAGTCTTGTTGGGTTTTCCCGGGTCCTGTCTGTGCATGCCTCCTAGGGCATGCGCGCGCGCTTCTGCCCTATTTATTAGTTTCCTGTTCTGTGCACCTTCCTCTTCACCCCTGACCTCTGGCTATAAGAGGAAGTTCGTGTCTTTACTCTGTGTCAGTTCATTGCAGTCTGTTACAGCCTCTTGCTGTGTCTGGTTTTGTCCATCTTGAGCTCCTGCCAGTATCTCTGGACTTAACCCTGGAGATGCTGGTCCAGTCTGTGTAATCTGAGCTCCTGACCTTCTGTCTGTCTCCTGTGATGTCTATGTTTCTGCACCTGTCCTGTGTCCTGCCTTGTCAGCTGTTCCTGGTCGGTACCTGTCGTGTTACCCGTCCGGTTCCTGCCGTATCGTGTGGTGTACGTTTATCCCTCCTGTATCCTGCTGTGTTCCTGAGTACGTTATACCTGCCCTGCTTATGGTCTCCTATGTTCCTGTGTTCCTGCCCTGCACCTTGGCTGTCACCGCAGGTAGCCACGTCAGGGGTAGCAACCTGGGGGTCCCGCAGCCAAGTCCATCCCGCTTTGCGGCGGGCTCTGGCGAAGACCAGGGGCCCCTTAGACTCCGCTCCCTGGCATGGTCCTCCAGCTACCACCTCGCCTGCGCTGATCACAGAGGATCCACACCCGGATGTCAGCGGTCAGCGCCTCGGCATACGTCTGTCAGCGCCGCATCCGTTATATTATCAACAAATCGGCTCAGCACAAGGTCTATCAGTTCTGGTGCGACAAACACGGAAGTGGAGGCAGCTCATATGCTCCATAAAAGTGAGATCACAGACGACCATGCAAGCACCATACAACACGTATTACACAGGTCTGGAATGATGGCCCATAAAAAGGTGAAGAAGCCTCAACGTCAATCTCGTCATAAGAAGTTTGCAAAAAAGTACGAAAAATGTAAGATTGGAAATGGATGATTTGGAGCGATGCGATGATAGTCAACAGACCTAGCTCTGATAGGGGCAAATGGGTTTGTAAGAATCAAGGGAAAAGGGGGTTAACAGATTGAGAAATTGAAGAAACTGTCAAGTTCGGTTGAGGAAGCCTGACGACATGGGGTTGTTTCACAGCCAAAGGTGTTGGATACTTGACCAGGATCGATGTTGATCTCAATGCTGAGCTATATGCGAGTATCCTACAGATGAGTTACTTCATAAACTCGAGTACTATGGGTATGAGAAGGACGACATAGTGTTCCAGCAGGACAACGACCTGAAGCATACATCAAGGTTGGAGAAGGAAGGGATCAATGACAATGAAGTAGAGTTGCTGTATTGGCCTTCACAGTCCCCAGACCTCAACCCAATCAAACACTTGGAAGAAAAAGCTGTATTTGTCCCCAAGTCCAATATGCAGCAACATTGGGAACATGTAGAAGAGACCAATCGCAACCGATAGTAACAATGCAGTTACATGACAAGAATCTGCAGAACTAAGCGGATGCTAAATACTTGCAAGTCAAATTTATGTATAAGATAGGTAAGATGATTGTCTATAAAATGATGGTAGTCTCGTGTTCAAAACTGTAGTGGATGGTAAGATATAGAGTCTGAAAGTCAAAATTTCTAAACATTGTTACCATTTTGCTTGTCAGTGTATGTTCTAAATAAATAGCTTGTTTATTGTGATAAAAAGCCTGATGTTACCATTTTACTACAGTAAGGTTATCATTTAAACATGCGCCATATATGATGGAGTCAGGTGTCGGAGTCAGGAGTCGGGAATTGGAGCCCTGCTTGCAGATCATGTGCATTCATACATGCTCGTTGTCTTCCCTGGAGCTGATGGAATCTTTTAGCAAGACATTGAGGCATGTCACATGGCTAGAAATGTCAGACATTGATTGGAAGAACATGACCAAAGACTTTAATGTACTACTCTGGCCCTCAAATTCCCCAAACTTGAACCCAATTGACCATTTGTGAGACTACCTATGGATCCACCCCACACACCCTTAAGCCACTGTTGAATGCACTGCAGTCAACATGGCCCCAGATACTTGAGACAACCTACCAAGATCTTATTGAGTCATTGCCAGCCCATCTAGTTGCTGTCAGTGCTGCACTTGGTGGTTACTCGGGATATTAACTGGTGCTCATAATAATATGATTCAATTGTATTAAATAGTAGTGGCGGCATTATTTACACTTCTATTCATAAGAGCTCTTGTCTCATTCAATTCCGTTTTTCAGCCTTGTTGGATATGCAAATATTAAAAGTTGTATTCTGAAATGGGAACCGAGCTAGACCACATTACCAGATAGAAACCTACGTATTTCCCCTACTTTTCCCTTTGCTCAGCCACAGCTAAGTATAATTGAACAGGTTTTAACTCCCTAAAGATGCAGCTCTCTTAGATGTTAAAAGCTCAGCAATTTTTTCCTTGGTTTTTTTTTTATCTGCACATTTTGAAACCCATAATCTTTTCATTGTATCTTTTACATAGCTATTCAAAGGCTTGTTTTTTTATAGTTATTCTAACTATCACCATTTTGGAGTACATATAACTTTTTAATTACTTAAAAGATTTATGTATGTTTGTATTGGTGCCTTTTTGAGGTGCATATGTCTTTTGCATCTTTTTTGTTGCATTTTCTGGGATGCACGATAAACTAAAAAAAAAAAAAAACAAGTGTGGCATTGTGTTTTAGTTTATTTTTCGGCAATCAAAAACATGATAATTTTGGAATTCGAATAATTACACGGGAGAACACAAATTTTGTTGCCTTAAAAGTTGGAACCATTTTTGAGTATGTTTAGGGCTCTGATTCTGAAAATGTCACTCGTTTTCCCCTATCAGCTTTAGTTTTTGAGATCCGGCATGGCCACTTCACCAAGTATATGCTGATGAAAAAAGGGGTCACTCAATATTGTACTAAAGAAATGTTGGAAAGTCCTGTGAAACAGAAAAGACATAAATTTTAGAGCATTTGAAGAACACACTCAAACAAAAACATGAATGTACATGAGAAAATGCAATGATATTCATCTGCACACATATTTATATACAAATTAACCACAAGAACAATGTAGACTCAACATCACATAAACTAGAGCTGCTAGAACAAAATGGATTTTTGGACTCAGCAGCACTAAAAAACCCAGAATAAGGTAAAAATTTCTAGGAACACAAAAACAATTTTGTTACTCAGTATTGTAGATGCTGCAATACCAATTCTGTGTACTCTTTTAGAATTTTGGACATAATAAAGCATTTTTAATAAAACTGTTTTGTGTTTTTTTCTTTTTTATATGTTTTATATTTTTTTAGTTCCCCCCGAGGACTCAATCATGTGATCCCATCTTTGTTCATATACTACACTGCAATTCTTCTAAGTAAAATTCTTTTTGATTGTTGTCTGTTAGCTAAATGCTGTATTCACAGCCCTGAGTAAAAAAAAATCCCCAAGCCCTTACAACCTACAGACAAGACTTACAGACAAAGAGGATTTATATGATGTGATATCTATAAATGGATAAGCATTAACATCACATAATTCTTCTTGTGTAAAGAACTTATGTTTCATGACACAAAACTTTTGAAAACAATGTTAGTTGTTTCATATTTCATTTCTAACTATCACATGGAGAAAATCATAAATTCTACTGTGTCCTATATATTTATTAAAGCTGGTCATACTAAAACTTATATTGATAAAACTTATACTTGATATTTGTTGTATTAGTCTAGGAGGACAATTATATGACTGTCACACACAGTATAATGTCACACATGTTATTTAAACTTCTCACATTGAGTAATCAGTTTCCTTTCTTGGTACACTGTGTGCACACTTTGGCAACATGTGACACAGATGATGATGATGACAGTGACAGAAGGAAGTAGAGTAAGGCTGCTTGTTGTTTTCTTTTACACTTTTCAGAATACTGTCCTCTTCGAGAATGTTTCAGCAGTATTTCCTGTTCTGTTACAGAGCTTTATCAGTTTGCTGTGTAATTTCTGTGGGGACTTCCTTCTGTTAGTCATCTGACAAGACAGACAGCAATTGTGCATGTGCTGACTGACCCAGACCTTGAAGATGAGGGGACTAAGCCTAATGGTTTCTACGCTTCTCCTGCTTATTCTGGTTTTTATACAAAGCAGCAAATCCGAGTCTTCAGTACATCCAGATACATCGACAAAAAAATCACTGCAAGTACCCAGAGAAGTTTCTTGCATAGGTATGACAGTTTTGCTTTCATTGCTTCTGTGAAATGTACTGGTTCAAGTATGAAGTGTTAGGCTATTTCTACACAGCATAGCTTTACTGTTGGATTTTCGGTGGATTCAGTATTTTTAATCTGCCGAAAATCCGACGGTACACTGTGCGTCATAGAGAGCAATGAAAAATCCGTGATGTAGTCTATACAGCACGGATTTTTTACCGTTGGGTTTAAAACCCACCGGAATATGCAACATGTTGTATATTCCGCTGGATTTTGCTAAGATTTGCTGTTGGCCCCATACATTGAATGTACGGTGTCGATGAAAAATCCGAAAAATGATCGCGGCTTTTGAAAAAATCTGCACTATAAAACACTGTCCAGCAATGTCAAAATGCCGTCAGATTTTGGATGGCATTTTGATATATACTATGTGGACTTATCCTTAAAGTTTATATTACTTATGAACAGGAAAAAAGCAGTTTCTATTTTACTATATATTTGCAATGTTTAGATTTCTTGTTATTAGTATAATATTATTTATACATAATTATTCTAAAATACACAATAACATTCTTTCATAATGTATCCTCCGTCCCATGGTACATTTAAACTATAGGCTAAGAATTTGATATCCTTTGATTATATCTTATTTGGGGGTTCATCAGAAGGATGCTTTCTATGTCCTACACTGTTTTTCTATATTTGATTGTGTGGTGCTGCAACACTATTTCTAGTTATATCAAGCTGAAAGTGAAAATCTAGAAAGTTAGTGTACTAACAACAATTAGTTCTAAAAGCAGGAAATCAAGGATTCAAAGAAATCGACAGATGCTTCAGTTAATTACAGTTAATAGGAAGAGAGTTTAGATAGGGAGATTTTAAACTATTAAGGGTCTATATTTCACATAGTTTGATGTGGACTGAAGCTGTAACTGGGTCTATTAGGAAAGCACAGCAACTACTGTATTTTAAGGATTTTTAAAAGGGTGAAACGTTTTAAAGACTTTTTACAAACAGGAATAAAGTCTTAAATGGGTTGTATTATTTCATTAAATGGTCTTCAGAATAAGGGGACAGTGAAAACAAGCAACTTTGCAATTTGATGTCATTTGCAAAGCTGTCTTGTTTTCACAGCCTGCCTTATCTTCGGTTTGTGTAAACACTGTTCCCCAGTGCCGGTCGGATTCCACCTCCTTTCATTTCATTGGATGACAGCTGTACTAATTTACATTCTGTTCGGCCCCTGGTCGTATTCACGGGAGCGTGCATTCCTGCCTCTCTCACTCAGAATAAGGGGCCAGCAACAATTTCATTCTGTACAGCTAGCAGCTCCTCATTGACACTGAAGCTGCTTCTACAATCAGAAAACAATCAGAAAACGGCAGAATTGTGCCTCGGTGCCTTGTGTATACAAAGAAGGTGTCACGGTTCACGCTGCGGCCCCTGCTATGGACCGACAGCGTGCCCGTGTCTCCTGTGTCCCGGCCGCTGCTGCGACATCCCCTGGTGTCCCTGGCTCTTTGCACACACCTGTCCTGGCTCCTTCCACTCCTGAGGCCTCACCACCTGTGCTTCCTCCAGCTTCCTGGCATCCTGTGCGCACACGTGCTCCCTCTAGGGGCACGCGCGCGTCACTGCACCACATTTAAGGAGTCAGAGTACCTTGGCCCTGCCCAGTGACCTGTAACCTCTGGCTACATAAGGAACCTCCTACCTTCACTCTATGTCAGTTCGTTGTTGTTTTCAGCACAAGAGCTTGACCCCTTGGCTGCTGCATTGCTGCTGTTCTATCATAGGTTCATACGTCTATCGGTTCCTGTTGGACATCTGCCGCTGCACCAGCCTGCCTACCTGCTGTACATCTGCACCTGCTGGCCTATACCTGCTACCTACCTGGACTGGGCATACGTTCACCAGCTACACCTGCACTGAGCATCCGTTTATCAGCCTCCAGTGTCCAGCCTTCCAGACCTGCACTTCGGCTACCCCCTGCGGGTATTACCATCTCTGCCTGCGGTGGGCCCTGCGGATCCCCTGTTCCAGGACGTTTTCTGGCTGTGTGGCCAGAAATCGTTACAGTACGAACTGACCATCAAATATGGATCCCGCCGGAGTGACTTTGCCTGACCTGGTAGCTGTGGTGAACCGTCATGGCGTCCACCTGGAGCAATTGTTCCGTAAGTTGCAGACCATCACCACCCGTCTGGACGAAGTCATGTCTGCACTGGCCTCTACACCTGCTCCACCACCTGCTGTGGCTCCGCCTCCTGCTGCCATGTCCAGTCCTAGCCTGCACTTGCCTCTGCCTGCCGTTATTCTGGAGACCCTCATACGTGTCGCGGCTTCCTTAATCAGTGCACCATCCATTTTGAGGTCCTGGCCCACCAGTTTTCTTCTGACCGTGCCAAGGTGGCCTTCATCATTAGCCCCCTTGTCCTGGGTCTCACCCCTGTGGGAGAGAGGGGATCCGCTGACAGGGGACCTCCAGGAGTTCCTGAGTGCCTTTAGGAGAACCTTCGAGCTACCTGGGTGCAACACATCTGCTGCTTCATCGCTACTTCGGTTTCCGTCAGGGCGATTCTACTGTGGGACAATATGCCATCCAGTTTCGTACCCTGGCCTCTGAGCTTGCCTGGAACAATGAGGCCCTCGTTGCTGCCGTCTGGGGGGGCCTAGATGGACGCATGAAGGACGAGTTGGCTGGTCGTGACCTACCCGCCACCCTGGACGACCTCATCGCTTTGGCTACCCGGATCGACATCCGTTTTTTGCTGAGAGGGAGCTTGAGCTACGCCATCAGCCAGCGTCCACCAGGCCTCACAAGCCTCCAAGCTCTGTACCTGAAACCACGAGCCCACCTCGCCTGACACCTGCGTTTTTCCAAGATGAGCCTATGGAGGTCAACCGCACTCATCTCACCACAGAGGAACGCGCCCGTCGACGCAGTTTAAACCTGTGCCTGTACTGCGGTGGTACCCGTCATTTCCTGAAGAACTGCCCAGTCCGCCCAGCTGCGCCCCGGAAACCTCAGCACCATGGGGTTGTGGGTGAAGTTACCCTGAATAACGGTGTGCCTGCTCCCCGTTTGACCACTCCAGTCACCCTACGTTTTTCATCTGGTGATGCGTCTGAAGTGCCTGCTCTTCTGGACTCCGGCTCTTCCGAGAACTTCATCCATCCGTCCCTACTGGAGAAGTTCTGCCTGCCTGTTTCCCGTCTGGAAAAACCACTACGTTTTTCATCCGTTAACGGGGAGATCCTGAAGGAGCCAGTCCAGTTCCGAACCCAGCCTGTGTCTCTACAAATTGGAGGTTCCCACCAAGAGGACATCTCCTTCTACGTCCTGCCAAGTTCTTCTGCTCCAGTCTTGCTCGGGCTTCCATGGTTCCAGCTTCACAGTCCATCCCTGGATTGGCGAACGGGTGAAGTCGTCCAATGGGGCATGCATTGCTACTCTCACTGCCTCAAGCCCACCCATCTGGAGCAGCCCTGCCCTCCCCGTTTCTCTGCCCGTTTGTTCTGCTGTGCCAGTGGAAGATTCACATCTGCAAGAAGAGCCTCTGGTTTGCAGGGACACCTCTGACTCCCACCCACCCCACCCCCTGCCTACTGTTTCTGCTTCTTCTCCCCAGGTCCAAGAAGTTTTCCGGGACTCTCTGGACACCTCCTCTGACGACAGTTCCTGGGATACCGAGGAGGAGGTGGTTACCCCAAGCCGTTTTGTGGGTACCCGGCTAGCCCGGAGGGGAGGGCTTAAGGGGGGAGGTACTGTCACGGTTCACGCTGCGGCCCCTGCTATGGACCGACAGCGTGCCCGTGTCTCCTGCGTCCCGGCCGCTGCTGCGACATCCCCTGGTGTCCCTGGCTCTTTGCACACACCTGTCCTGGCTCCTTCCAGTCCTGAGGCCTCACCACCTGTGCTTCCTCCAGCTTCCTGGCATCCTGTGCGCACACGTGCTCCCTCTAGGGGCACGCGCGCGTCACTGCACCAAATTTAAGGAGTCAGAGTACCTTGGCTCTGCCCAGTGACCTGTAACCTCTGGCTACATAAGGAACCTCCTACCTTCACTCTATGTCAGTTCGTTGTTGTTTTCAGCACAAGAGCTTGACCCCTTGGCTGCTGCATTGCTGCTGTTCTATCATAGGTTCATACGTCTATCGGTTCCTGTTGGACATCTGCCGCTGCACCAGCCTGCCTACCTGCTGTACATCTGCACCTGCTGGCCTATACCTGCTACCTACCTGGACTGGGCATACGTTCACCAGATACACCTGCACTGAGCATCCGTTTATCAGCCTCCAGTGTCCAGCCTTCCAGACCTGCACTTCGGCTACCCCCTGCGGGTATTACCATCTCTGCCTGCGGTGGGCCCTGCGGATCCCCTGTTCCAGGACGTTTTCTGGCTGTGTGGCCAGAGATCGTTACAGAAGGGGGAGGGATCTGTGCTCAGGATGAGTTCATAGAAGACTGGATTCAACTGTAACAAACCTCCAGCTGTGAGAGGAGAAGAGAGCAGTGCTCTGAGTTCATAGAAGGCTGTCTAGACTGAATGCAGGCCTGTGGTATGTATAAGACTGCAAAAGGAGAGGAACGACACAGTGAAATGTGGACTCAGAGAGGGGAGGGGGAACACACTGACTTGGGAGCGAGCTTGAACAGTGAAGGCGGAGGATGATGTCATGCCCCTTCAGTTAAGAAACACCCAGCTGGGAGGGAAAGAAACGCCCCTGGATTTCAGGAACTGAGAGGATCAAGCTTCAATAAAACAGCCGAACTGATAAAGTGATACATCCCCTTTAACACTTGATTTTGAGGAGAGGCAGATGCAGTTATTGGAGAGTAGTTACAGGTTCAAAAAGAATCATTGGACATAAATTGCCATGTAATACCTATGAACAGAAATGTATGTGGAAAAATTGCAACATCTCATCAAATAGGTGTTATCCCTCCAGTGGATAGTTTAGACCATTACTAACTAGTTTTCATGAATTAGCTGAGAAAGACTCTTTTATGTATGTATGTCTTGCTTGCTATTTGCTAATTTCCATATATCCAATTTCTGTATATATATATATACTGCTCAAAAACAGGGAACATCAAAATACCACATCCTAGATCTCAATGAATGAAATATTCCAGCTGCAAATCTTTATGCATTACATAGTGGAATGCACTGAGAACAATAAAACAAAAAATTGAATTCAGGGGCGTGAGGCATCTCCTCCCCCTCCCCTCCTCCCTGCACCTACGTCATGATGCCAGTGCTCGCTCCCGATGCTAACACTCAGTCACTCAGCATTGGGAGTGAGAACATCTTTGTGATCCAGGCACACTATAATAGTTTGGCCAGATCACTGAGCTGTCCCTTACCTCCTGCTCAGAGTGAGGGAAGAAGAAGTTATAAAAAGTTACTGTGCCCGTCCTCGAGCTGCTATACTTCCACAGCAGCAGAACCTCCAGCCAAGTACATGCAGGGAGGTGCTCTTCTCCGGCTTCTGTGTAGCTGAGAGGAGGGGGCCTGTTACCCTGCCGGGTTAACCCTGTGTGTGCCTGCTCACTGCTATGGGGACTGCACTGAGGTGCTGCTGTGGATGCTGCTCTTATTACACTTCACTGTGCTGTGCTTTCTTCAGCTTACATCGTACTGTCCATAAATCAGCTTCATCTCTGCTCTCCTGAATCCACAGCAGCACCTCAGTGCAGTCCCCACAGCAGTGAGCAGGCACACACAGGGTTAACCCAGCAGCATAACAGCCCCCCCTCCCTCCTCTCAGCTACACAGAAGCTGGAGAAGAGCCCTCCAGCTCCCTGCTGTGAATACACTGTGCTGTGCAGGGCTGCCTCTGTGTGCACTCCTGTCTCTGACCTGCATTGAGAAGCTGCTGATGTCACCAGCACTGGCAGCCAGTGAGAGAAAAATCAACAGGTCGGTGGCTATAGTGATCTGAGGAGCTGATGCACTCCTACTACCAGGGATAACTCAAAATCAGTAAAACATTTGTAATGGACATATATTGGAAAGCAGCTTGTTTTTTAAAGATCGTTACATTTAAACCTAATCACTGTAGTGAGATAACCCCTTTAAGACAAGGAAATGAGGTTCAGTAGTGTGTGTGGTCTCCATATTCCTCTATGGCCTCCCTACAACCCCTGGGCATGCTTGTGATGAGGTGGTGGATGTTCTGCTGAGGGATCTCCTCCTAGACCTGGATTACAGCATCAGTCAACTCTTGGACAGTCTGTGGTACAACATGGCGTTGTTGGATGGAATGAGACATGATGTCCCAGATGTGCTCAATTGGATTCAGGTCTGGGGAACAGACAGGCCAGTTCATAGAATCAATGCCTACATCATGCAGGAACTGCTGAAACACTTCAGTCACATGAGGTCTAGCATTGCCATGCATCAACCGGAACCTAGAGCCCACTGGCCACTGCATCTGCATATTGTCTCAAAATGTGTCTGAGGATCTCATGCTGGTATTAATGGAAGTCAGGGCACCTCTGGCTAGCACATGAAGGGCTATGCGGCCCTCCAAAGAAATCCCTCCCCACACCATTACTGACCAACTGCCAAACCGGTCATGCTAGAGGATGTTGCAGGCAGCAGAACGTTCTCCAGAGCGTATCCAGACTTCTGTCACATGTGCTCAGTGTGAACCTGCTCTCATCCATGTAGAGCATGACAAATGCCAATTGCCCTGCACTATGTTGGGCTGGAGTCTGTTTCTGACAGTTTGAGCAGACACATGGATATTAGTGGCCTTCTGGAGGTCATTATGCAGGGCTATGGAACTGCTCCTCCTGTTCCACCGTGTACAAAGGAAGTAGAAGCCTGCAGGGAGCGCCACCAACAGCCGGCAATAATGACTGCACATGTATATCTATATTTTTTTACTACCCTGTCCTGCATCCAGTCGGAACTTCAAGTGAAAAATTGAGTATTTTCTTGGTAACGGAGGGAGGGGGGATGGGGTAAAGTTGCACAACACATGGCTGATTTTTGATGAGACATGCTGGAGGCTGTGGCTGCTCCTCAGTCCTGCTCTTCTGGAGCCACTGCAGTCTGGCCAGAGAGCAAAGGGAGGGGGAGCACTGACAGAATGGCAGGAGAAACTCCAACAATAGAACGGGAACCCCCTCCGCCCTGTTTCATGCCCCTCTGTGTTTGCCCCGGGAGTAGATCAATGAGTTAAAAAAGTGCAGGTTAGTGTCCAGTGTGAGTGTGTGTATACTGGTGTATAAATGTGTGTGACTGTGGGGTATTTGGAAGGGAGGGAGAAAGACATGTGGGGTGTAACAAAGCCTATCCAGTGTTATACTACCTGTTGGGGCCCCGTGTATCTAAGCCTTCCAATGTTATATCCGGGTTGGGCCCCCGGTATCTAAGCCTATCCGTTTATACTATGTTTTCCCTGTTATTATCCTATCCAGTGTTTTTTAATTTTTTTTGTTGGCTCGTGTATCTAAGCCTATCCCGCTTAGAATACCTTTGGGCCCCTTTTTTAAGCATATTTAGTGTTTATAAAACCCGTTGGCCCTGTGTATCTAAGCCTATCCAGTGTTATATTACCTGCCTGCCCTGTGTATCTAAGCTTACCTAATGTTATACTACCTGTTGACCCTGTGTATCTAAGCCTGTCAAGTGTTATACTACCTGTTAACCCATGTGTACAAAGCCTATCAATGTTAGGGAAAATTTCCACGGCGTTTTGCAGCCTACGTAAAAGGCT
This sequence comes from Phyllomedusa bahiana, assembly GCA_025379985.1. NCBI lineage: Eukaryota > Metazoa > Chordata > Amphibia > Anura > Hylidae > Phyllomedusa > Phyllomedusa bahiana. The sequence goes on along the minus strand of JAODAL010004937.1, from coordinate 80,506 downwards.
GCGTAAGTGGGCCCTTTAAAAGAATTTGGGCCTGGCCGGCGGTACTTTAAAGCGCTTTTTAAAATCCCCCATAGACTTTCAAATGCCTTTTTTTCTCCTGGTGCACATTACACATTGGAGAAAAAAACGGGGGGTTATATAGCACTCAATAAGTATGAATTACCGTTTTTCAGCAGTACTATAATGCACTGGAAGGGTTTGTTCACACCCCGTGATTTTTAAAAAAAATTTTTTTCATAGGGTTTTACATACCAAAAATTTACCCCAAAACTATTTAACAATTTCAATGGATTTGCGTTGATTTAAAAGTAAAATACGCATAGTCTTTTTCAGACGAATGTTTTTTCTATTTTTTGGGATTGTGTAAAAGGGATGCTTTAAAAGATTTGAATATTAATTCTTGATCCATTTTTACATTTAAAAAGCCCATAAAATAAAAGATAATTTTTTTGCGTCCAAAAATGTATCCAAAAACTTACCTGCTTTTAAATAGGCCCCCCCTCAAACTGTGAGGGAAAAATAAAAAATAAAAGATAGCAAAAACACCAAACAGTTGGTATTGCTGTGATTGTACCGACCTGAAGAATAAACATAACAGATCATTTTTACCACACAGGGAATTTATAACAATAATCCTCTCTCCCCATTTAAAAAAAAAAAAATTTCACTTTTTTTTTTTTTTTTACATTCTGGAAAAAAGCGGCCTCATACAGATGAGGAGATGGAAAAATAAAAATGTACATGGCCTTGAAAGAAGCAAAATAAGAAATAATTGCAACGGAAACAAAAATCCCTGTGACACAAAGGGAGCACCGCTGCAATAATTTTTGGTAACATTTTTATTTGTTTCATCTCTGCTTCAAAGAGCCAAAACTGTTTTTCCATTGACGTTGCTGTACCAGGACTCCCTTTTTTTCAGAACTTGGTTAAGTTGTTTTGTGATTGCTGACTACATTTTATGAGATTCTTTGTGGGGTAGAGTAGAAAAAAAAATGCATTTGCACCATTGTTTTTGGGTTTTGTTTTTATGTGGTAGAAAAACTTTAAACAAATTGCTCTGCATTGCCATTTTATGTAACCAATAACTTTTTTTTTAACTTTTTCTGGAAAGGGATGTCACGGTTCACGCCACAGTCCCTGCTATGGACCATCGGCGTGCCCGTGTTTCCCGTGACCCGGCCACTACTGTCCCTGCCACCCGTTTAACGGCTACATCTGTGGTGCCCTGTGTCTGTTCCAGCATCGGCAATCCAGGCCTGCACTTCGGCTACCCTCCGAGTGTTACCATCTGCACCCGTTGTGGGCCCAATGGATCCGTCATATACCCGCCGTTTCTAGCCACTTCAGTTAGGAAACGTAGCAAGGGACCTGTTTGAGAGATTTTTTTTGGTGGGCCTAAGTGTAGACTGCATTGGTACTATTGCTTTTTTCTGCAGGGGTAAACAAGGACCTATTTTAACTCACTGAACCTTTACATATGCAGCAATTAGAGATGGGCGAATTTCTCAAAAATTCGCCGAATTTACCGACAAAATCCATCGAATCGCGTTAAAAAACAGCTATTTCCTGGTTGCAGAGAGCCTGTAGGGTGCTGTAGAACATTGTGCCATGCTTAAATATGCAGAGGGAGCTTGGTTTGGTCTTCATACAATGCTGTGCGACACGCACATGACTGCCGCTGCTCTCAGAATCGCTTCACTCTAAAATTCCCTGGGCACTTACAGGGGCAAAACTGACCAAAAAACTGATGCGGGAAAGCAGCCTGATAAAGTCATGGCAGAACCAGCTGGAAAAGAACAAGCTGACGGCTAAGATCCTACCACAGATCGCAGCACAGTAAGGGGACGTCACAGCAAGAGTCACCCTGCGAGGCCACGGCATCCGGTGTCATCTAACGGCTATGTGTTGACCACACAATAGGTCATACACTTTCTCCCAGATGACATCTGACAACCTCAGGCAAGAGTCGGTGGGTTTGTCACACACAACCCCTAGTTTGCATGGCCCTGGAGCCGGTGCGGAGCTCTCCCCTGTCCTCACCCATCTTTGTCATGTTTGCTTCCCACAGCCAGAGAACTACTATGTGCTGTGGCCTCTGCGCCACTATACAGTGAGGACAAAATATTTGAGGACAGTGGGCAGCAAAGAGGTGGGGAAGACGTCCGCTGCTTCTTGCAGAAGCGGCAAATAGTGATGAGGAGAGTTGCAATGGGGGGTTATGTTGCGAGCGGTCAGGCTTTGTACAGCGACACCGTTGAGGTGGACGGCGGTTACAGGCAAACACTAATCGATGTAGCCGATCGCACTTGAGAGCCGGGTGAAGCAAGCAAGGCTGGGACAAGGTGAGGCACCCTAGTTAAACAAGGCATTAAGTGTCCCCAAAATGGAAAATTCAGCCCATTCCATGCCTCCTTGTGTCCCCTTTTCTCCCTGGGATGAAGTGGCGCCCTACGCGGGTGCCTACCCTCGACTACCCATTGTCCCGGCCCTGGAAGCATTCCATTTTCTCTACATTAAGTTTTAAGAGACGGGAGGAGAAGAAGGAGAATTTGGATGACAGATAATCTGGGAACTTGGACAGTAGAGAGTTAATGTCTGGGCCGGAGATGTAAAGTTGGGTGTCATTAGCATACTGGTGGTTTTCAAAGCCATGTGATGCTATGAACTGACCAAGACAAACAGTGTACAAGGGGTCATAATTATCATTGAGAGAAGAGAGCAGCAGCTTGCGTGTCAGGCAGCCGTAAGTCGGTAGGTAACAGTCAGTCAGTGCGGAGCTTTGGTGGTAAAATCACCTACTCAGTGGTGTGGCAGTTTTTTTACGAGACACCAGAGGAGGCGAACATAACTATATGTAGAATCTGTGGGCAGAAAGTAAAGCGTGACCAGGGACCTAACGTTGGAACCACAGTCCTGCATCAACATCATGCACTGTCACCATACGTGTTTCAGATGTGGTGATCCATCCTGTCCCAACAGCAGTGGCACGCCTCCCATTTCAGGCAGTCAAGGCTTCACAACCTCTGCCGAAGACAACTCTCTGTATTTTCCATCTTCTACCGGTACATATACTCCTGCTCCTCGTCACTCATGGTGCCAGCAGTCATTCACCGAGACGATTTCCAAGAGACAGCAGTATGCATCTTGCCATCCCTAAGTGCAGAAGCTGACCGTGCTCCTGTCCAAGTTGGTGGTACTGCAGTCCCTCCCTTTTCAAGTGCACCATTCAAAGAACTGGCCAGGAAACTTGGCATTCACTTCTGCCATTGTAAGGACACGGATAGTGGCTCCTCTGGACCACTGCAAGCAGTGGTAGAGGCCACACTAGGGAGCGGGGTCTAAGTAGGTCCCAGTTTTCACCAGAGCCCGCCGCAAGGCAGGATGGGCTTTCTGTGGCAGGAGACCTACCAGGTCGCTACCTCTGGCGTGACTAGCTTGTGGTGGCAGCCGAGGCGCAGCGAGGTACCGAATCGTAAGACGAAACTCATAGTCAAAGGTCAGGCCAACAGGTCAGGGCAGGCGGCGGAGATTCGAGGTCAGGTAATGTAGCAGAAAGGTCGGGTACACGGGCAGACAGCAACTGATGAACAGGGGAAATTGATGAACAGGAATAAATATATTAACAGGGGAAAATTATTGAACAGGGGGAAATTGATGAACAGGAATAAATATATTAACAGGGAAATTATTGAACAGGGGGAAATTGATTAACAGGAATAAATATATTAACAGGGGGAAATTTAGGAACAGGGGGAAATTGATGAAAAGAGAAAGGCCATCAACGATTTTTTGATTATCCAAGTGGACAGGAGTATTCCCCTGGGTGAACAAAGTCACACACGGGAGGAAATGCTCTGGGTCATGCAAGTTGTCATCCGTTTGTGGCTTTCTCTGCGACATCTGTAAATTAAAACCATTGTGACAGACGATGGAAAGAACATGGTGTCCGCACTGTGTCGGAGGAGGGCTGAGCCATGCTCCCTGCATGGCATACATGTTCAGTCTGGTTGTTCAAGTCTTACACCCATCTGCAAGACATTCTAAAAATGGCCAGGAAACTTTGCATGCACTTCAGCCGTTCTTACACCACCAAGCACAACCTCCTTAAGCTGCAGCGGCAGACCGGCCTCCCCCAACTTAGGCTGATATGTGACATTTCCAAACATTGAAATTCCAGCCTCCATATGTTGGAATGACTCAATGAACAGAGAAAGGAAATTAATGATTTATTGATGATCCAAGCGGACAGGAGTACACATTATAATGTCGGCCAGTGGCAGCTCATGCATGACACCTGCTGTTTGCTCAGGCCCTTTCATGCGAACACATTATTTGTCAGTCGCTAGGACTACGGGATGAATAACGTCATTCCACTGCTTCATGTTGTCACGGACAGCGGTAGTGGATCCACTAAACCACAGCAAGCGATGGCAATAGCCACGCCAGGAAGCAAGGTCTAAGTAGGGCTCTGGTAAAAATCGGGACCTACTTAGACCCCGCTCCCTGGCGTTGCTATTGCCATCGCTTGCGGTGGTCCAGTGGATCCACTACCGCTGTCCGTGACAACATGAAGCACTGGAGTCTACCAGGTCGCTACCCCTGACGTGACTTGCTTGCAGTGGCAGCCTAGGTGTATCGTGGTACAGAATCATAAGGCAAAACTCAGAGTCAGGGACAGGCAGAAAGGTCAGGACAGGCGGCAATAGTTCGTGGTCGAGGGACAGACGAGGCTGAAGGAAAATCTTTCTCTATAGGCTGTCCCGGTCCGTGCCACGTTCCTGTCCTTATGCTGCGGCCTCTGCTGCGAACCGCAGTCGTACCTATGTTCCTATTGCAGATCTGTTTCCTGTTGCAGTGTCGCTGTGTGCGCTCCTGTAGCCGCTGCTTACTCACCTGTGATTGCTGTGCGGCTTTCTCATGCTGGCCATGCTGCTCCTCCATCTTGGCTGCTGCCCTGATTCCCTGTCTCTATAGAGGGCGGTGGCCACATCTTCCCTTCCTTTATTCCCACAGTGTGCAGCGGCGTTGGCCTTCCACCTGTGGGTTTATAAGCCTGCTTCTCCTCACACTCCCTGCCTGATCCTTGTTGTTGTGTCATGTTGTCTCTTGGTGTAGTCTGTTGTTCCTGTGTAATGTTCTTCTTGTTTGTGTCCTTGTGGTATTCTCTGTTTGGTTAGTCTCCATGTTGCTTTCCATGTGTTTGTCTGTGAGCTTCTTTGCCATGTTAATGTCTTAGTTCATAGCTTGTTTCTGCTGTCCCTGTTTCCATGTCTGTGAGCTTCCTTGCCTTGTTCTCTGCCTGTGTTTGTGCCCTGCTCATGCCTTGTTCCCTTGCCTTAGTACTAGACTTAGTCTCTGATCTTGTTCTGTGTGTGGTTTACAGTCAGTCTGTTTTGTACCTTGGCTTCTGTTTAACTTCTTGCTTGGCATCCGTTTAGTCCTGTCTGTCCGTTTGTTCTGTACCTGCACATATTTACTTCTAGTCTGCTTTGTCTCTGTCCCTTATCCTGTTGGTGCCTAGCCTTGGCACTTCTGGCCTGTCGGTCAGCAGCCACTGCTGGGGACTGCTCTGAGGTAGCACCTGGTGGCTGTCAGCGTCAGCCAACCTTACCATCAAAGTCTCTTTGAAGATAACCAAGCCCGATGGCCACATTTTGACGCCCCCCACGGAGCAAGCCGGGCAGTGGTCCAGGGGGTCCACTACCCACCTTCCCCGCTCATCCCTTACAGTAGGATCAGGCCATGGACTCCGCTGACATTTTGCCCTCTGTTTTTCTAGGTCCATGTGCAGGATTAGATTCTGGCTGTATCGATATGAGTGTGGGAGAGTTTTTTCTGTATTGGCAGGTATTTTGGTGAAAGGGAGCTGCAGGCCACTACACGACAACTTAGTCCACGTGGCTTACGGTCTCGCCCCGAGCCTTCTGAGTCCCCGTGGCTTACGGTCTCGCCACGAGCCTTCTAAGTCCCCGTGGCATACGGTCTCGCCCCGAGCGTTCTGAGTCCCAGTGGCGTACGGTCACGCCCTAAAAACCCTTTTGGGGTCCCCGTGGGGTTACGGTCTCGCCTGAGCCTTCTGAGTCCCCGTGACTTACGGTCTCGCCCTGAGCCTTCTGAGTCCCCGTGGCTTACGGTCTCGCCCTGAGCCTTCTGAGTCCCCGTGGCTTACGGTCTCGCACCTGAGCCTTCTGGATCCCCGTGGCTTACGGTCTCGCCCTGAGCCTTCTGAGCCCCGTGGCTTACGGTCTCGCCCTGGGTTCCCCTCCCACGTTGTCTAGTGCCCCCGTTGTTCCTCCTGTGCACCTCCATTTCCTAGGTATTCCCATACTGGCTGTGCAGCCTGTAGTTGGTTTTGGGGTTGCCCCCGATTTTTCGGTCCCAGACCTAGGTTGGAATTTCCATTTTGTGATTGGAGGAGGAGGGGGCTTAAGGAGGGGGGTACTGTCAGGGTCCGTGCCACGTTCCTGTCCTTATGCTGCGGCCTCTGCTGCAAACCGCAGTCGTACCTATGTTCCTATCGCAGATCTGTTTCCTGTTGCAGTGTCGCTGTGTGCGCGCCTGTAGCCGCTGCTTTACTCACCTGTGATTGCTGTGCGGCTTTTCTCATTGCTGGCCATGCTGCTCCTCCATCTTGGCTGCTGCCCTGATTCCCTGTCTCTATAGAGGGCAGCGGCCACATCTTCCCTTCCTTTATTCCCACAGTGTGCAGCGGCGTTGGGCTTCCTCTGCCTATCCCCTTCCACCTGTGGGTTTATAAGCCTGCTTCTCCTCCCACTCCCTGCCTGATCCTTGTTGTTGTGTCATGTTGTCTCTTGGTGTAGTCTGTTGTGCCTGTGTATTGTCTTCTTGTTTGTATCCTTGTGGTATTCTCTGTTTGGTTAGTCTCCATGTTGCTTTCCATGTGTTTGTCTGTGAGCTTCTTTGCCATGTTAATGTCTTAGTTCATAGCTTGTTTCTGCTGTCCCTGTTTCCATGTCTGTGAGCTTCTTTGCCTTGTTCTCTGCCTGTGTTTGTGCCCTGCTCATGCCTTGTTCCCTTGCCTGAGTCCTAGACTTAGTCTCTGATCTTGTTCTGTGTGTGGTTTCCAGTCAGTCTGTTTTGTACCTTGGCTTCTGTTTAACCTTCTTGCTTGGCATCCGTTTAGTCCTGTCTGTCCGTTTGTTCTGTACCTGCACATATTTACTTCTAGTCTGCTTTGTCTCTGTCCCTTATCCTGTTGGTGCCTAGCCTTGGCACTTCTTGCCGTCGGTCAGCTGCCACTGCTGGGGACTGCTCTGAGGTAGCACCTGGTGGCTCTCAGCGTCAGCCAACCTTACCATCAAAGGCTCTGTGAAGATACCCATGCCCGATGGCCACTTGGTTACGCCCCCTCGGAGCAAGCCCGGCAGTGGTCCAGTGGGTCCACTACCCGCTTTCCCCGCTCACCCGTTACATAGGCTCTAAAGATTATTATTATTATTATTTATTTTATAGTCTTGGAGGCGGTTGTGTGAGGAGCCTTTTCCATTACAAATGCAGCTAAAGGATTTCCACAGCTTTCAAAATCTGGACACTTTTCCTTTATCACCTGTGTTATCTGTTCATGAACAAATGAACTTTTATCAACTTGCTTTCTTAAACCACTTGAAATCTGTGTGGATGTAATTTGTTCCACCGGTAACAGGGGAGGGCCTCCAGAAGGACTTGTGTTTTTAGTTTCTGTAAGTTGGACATACGATTCACATTCTTCATACTGAAGAAGTTCATCCAAAGCCAGTTTTGCAGCATTTGCTTTTGCTTCTTTTTTGTTCTGTCCCATTACAGTTTTGTACTGAATTCAATCAACAATGGCACAGAATGCAAAATAAGCACCTAAAACATTCCCTGTAGTTATGGTCTCCTTCAGTTCAAGTTCCATACGCTGCATTTGAACAAACTGGTGTGATGCAGAAACTGGATTCAAACCACCACGTTTATACTTCATGAGTGTTTGATCGTCACTACTGTCCTCCTCAACGGTCTTGGTATGCAGAGGCTGACCGCTCGCCAAAAAACCTCCCATGCCACTCTCCACATCAATACTGCAAGAAGCAGGGGATGTCTGCCCCACCTCTTCGTTGCCAAGTAGCTGCTGACTGTCCTCAAATTGTTCGTCCTCGCTGTATAGTGGCGCTGAGCCCAGACCACATACTAGTTTTCTGGCTGAGGGACCCGAACGGGACAGAGGCGGGTTGAGGACAGGTGAGGGCCGCTGACCTGTTCCCGGGCCATGCCAACTAAGAGTTGTATCTGACGAACCCACCGACTGTTGGCTAGGGTTGTCAGATGTCATCTGGGATGAAGTTGATGACCTACTCAACCAATCAAGAACCCTTGGGTTGCTGATCAACACACGGCCGCTACATGACACCGGCAGTTCTGGCCTCACCGAGTGACCCCTGCTGCGACGTCCCCTTACTGTGCTGTGACCTGTGCCTGCTCCAGGAATGTTTGTGCCACTGCCACTCGCATGTGAAGAGCCTGCCACCTCTCTGTCTGACATACTGTTTGTTCAAAAATTTACAGACTCTGTTTAATGAAGATATCTGTATATGATAAATACACACCCTGTATTTGACTCCAAATGAACCCACTAACAAGCTTGGGTAACCCTTGGATATAAATTGCGCTCCACAAATGGCCAGGAAAAATTTACTTGTATGTGCCGTTTAAAAACACCGTGTATTTTACTGAATATAAAAGCACAAACAGGCTTAATTAACCCTTGGATATAAATTGCGCTACAGAAATCACCAGGAAAAAATTAACTGGTATGTGGCGTGTTAAAACGCCGTTTATTTTACTGACTACAAAAGCAGAAACATGCTTAATTAACCTTATATACAGTACAGACCAAAAGTTTGGACACACCTTCTCTTTCCAACAGTTTTCTGTATTTTCATGACTATAAAAATTGTAGATTCACACTGAAGGCATCAAAACTATGAATTAACACATGTAGAATTTTATACTTATCAAAAAAGTGTGAAACAACTGAAAAATATGTCTTATATTCTTGGTTCATCAAAGTAGCCACCTTTTGCTTTGATTACTGCTTTGCACACTCTTGGCATTCTCTTGATGAGCTTTAAGAGGTAGTCACTTGAAATGGTCTTCCAACAGTCTTGAAGGAGTTCCCAGAGATGCTTAGCACTTGTTGGCCCTTTTGCCTTCACTCTGCGGTTCACCCCCCAAAAACCTCTCGTTTGGGGTTTCAGGTCGGGTGACTGTGCGGGCCAGGTCATTGGGTAGAAACCTCATCACCTCCTTCTGGTCAAATACCCCAAAGGGGCAAATTTATAAAACCATGATCAAGTACAGAGCTTATTGAGTGCATTGTAACATCATCAGATGACAAAGATTTTATGCATGCATTTTTTGCGGCCATAAGGTAAAATAAGTACTAAATTTTGAAAGGGCAGTAATTGCCTTGGGCGTGGGCGATAAATTTTACATTTTTTCAAGCAAAATTTTCAACGGACAAATAAAGTGCGCTTACAGCGGCAAAATTGCCCCAAAAAAAATTTTTGAACTTACCCCATGTTTGGGGGTGTTTTCAAGCTCAGTGCCTACGGCAGCCTGAGCTGTAAATACAACCCGGGGTTTAGCAGCCCGTTGGGATTGTTTTCCCCTATGGCATTTCCTGGATCGTGCATGCCTGAACACTGGCTGACAGACACAGCTAAACTTCTTGCCCAGCTCAAATTGAGTGCCATCCGGAGGATTGCACTCCCTGAAAACTTTTTTGGGGGTTTTAACACGTTTTCATGCTACCTCCAGGGGTGAGAGAAATTACAAAATGCAAAACAGCCAAAAAGGATGGAAGAAAGAAATGGTCTGTGGTCACCACCTGCAAAACCACTGCTTTATTGGGGTTGTCTGGCTAATTGCTTATATTTCTACCTTTGTCTGTACCTTTTGCACAACTGCAGAGAAATGGGGTTCACAAACATGTTGATTTGTAACTGGACAGTGGAATTACAAAGCGGGAGTTACATTGTCTCCCTTTTTTTTTTGAGCAATTGGTATGTTTTTATTTAAAAATAATATTTATATATTTATATTAATATATATAAAATTTTTATAGACACATATTCTGTTTTTATCGCTATCGATAGAAATCTGAATAAAACCATACCATATTAGGTCAATTAGGATTAACAAATTAATATATTTCCCAAATGCCAGAATTAAATAAGATAGAGGAGAGAGAATTGAATGAGGCATTTTTTATTACTTTATCCTGCAAAAGTCAAAATTTAAATACATTTCAATAATAATTATGGTAAGCATTGACCTTTACCTTATGACTTGGGTGTCAAAGAATTATGCATTCCTTCACAACTTCTCGTCAAAAAGTAGGTATGAATTTTGGCCCAATCTTCCCGACAGAACAGGTGTACCAGAGCCATGTTGTGAAGGTCACCTTGCTAGCTTCTGCCTCTTCATATTTTGCCCATAAATAATCAAAAAGGATAGAAAATCAGGCTTTGGATTGCCCACTTTCTCGAAAATTGTTGACTAGTGATATCCTTAAGCCACCATTGTAACCAGTTTGGTGCAGTATGCTTCCAAGACATTGTCCATTTTGGAAGACCCATTACTTCTGCCGCAAGCATTAACTTCCTGGCATGATTGTCTTTCGATGTTTTATTTCAGTATTTGCCACATAATCTTCTTTCCCTCATGATGCCATCTATTTTGTGAAGTGCACCAGTCCCACATCCAGCAAAACAATCCCACCCAAGATGCTTGCCACCGCCCATGTTTTAAAGTGAGTGGATGGAGATACTTTAGGATTCCAAAGCTTCTCTCCTTTTCTTTCTCCCAAACGTAACGATGGTCATTGTGGCCAAACAGTTTCAATATTTAGTTTCGTCAGACTACAGGACATGAACTCCAAAAATGTAGGTCTCAGGTTTCATGTGTGCATTTTCATACAATAAACTGGCTTTTACATGTTTCTTTTGGATTTCTACGGCTTCTTTCCTGGCAGACGCCTTTAGCCCATGTTATATACTGTACTCATTTCAGGTAGGAATAAATTGACACAAAATCTCAGCAGTTTCAGACAGCATCTTCATAAGGTGTTTTGTGTTAGTATACACCTGACAGACCAAAGCACTCTGAGACACAGAACCCATCTTCTTCCTGAGCGGTATGATGACTATACAGTCCCATCTTGTTTGTACTTGCTTATAATTGTTTTACAGATGAACCTTAGGGTATCTGGAAATTTCACCTAACATTGAACCAGCTTGTGCAAGTCCAGGAATACTCTTGCCTAGGATAACTTGACTGATTTCCTATAGACTTTCCCATGAATTTAAAGCATCACCAGAAACAGTGTGTTTCGTGTTTGCTTTAAGATACATCCACAGTTCACTAATTAACTCATATGTAGCCAATAAACCTATTAAACAAGCTACTATAAGACATGACTAACATTATATGGTCTGACCAAATTTGTTTTAAAGACATACGTATCCTAGTGTAATGACAAGTTTGACTTTGCATGAAAGTAATTGAAAGTAGCCTAAAAAATACTCATCCCCAGATGTTATACATACAGTTTTGAAACCAGACGTTTTACCCAGACGCTTTACAAACAACTAACATAAATAAAGACACAAATGCATCAATTTTCACTATCTGACATGAAATCAGAATGAACCATACCCATTTTAGGTCAATTATGGATTACCAAAATTATTATATTTATCAAATTCCAGAATATGAAAGAGCAATTTATAAGCATATAAATGACGTATCTGCAAAGTCAAAACTTTACAAACACTAGGATTAGTGTCTTTAAACAATTTTGGACAGCCCATATGATGATGTCTTTAGAAGCTTATAAAAGGTATATAGTATCTCACAAAAGTGAGTACACCCCGCTCTGAAAATATGTATTTATATCTTTTCAAATGGTCACAAACACAAGTTCTACAACACTAAAGATATGACACCTTGATAGATTGTAAAGTATTCAGTGTACAGCTTGTATAACAGTGTGCCTTCAAAATAACTCAACACACAGTCATCAATGTTAAACCCTGCAACAAATGAATACAACCCTAAGTGGAACTGAACAAATTGTGCCCAGTTTGCCATTTTCCCTTCATGATGTCATGTGACTCATTAGTGTTACAATGTCTCAAGTGTGAATGGGGAGCAGGTGTGTTAAATTTGGTGTTATCACTCTCAAACTCAATACTGGTCACTGGAAGTTCAACCTGGCAACTCATGGCAAAGAGCTGTCTGAGGATGCAAAAAAAAGAATTGTTGTTCTACATAAAGATGGCCAGATGCTGCCAGCATTGCAACAGAAGTTAAAGGGATGGGAGGAGGGTCAGCCTGTCAGTACGCAGACCATATCCCACACACTGCATCAAATTTGTCTGCATGGCTGTTCGTCAAGAATAATCCTCTCTAAAACATGATGGCTGCAAGAAAGACAGCAAACAGTTAGCGAGACTAAAACAGACTAATGACGTAGGATGAATTGAAGCGCAGTCCGTGGCGATCTGATAAACCAAGACAAATATATTCTCGTTCAGTGTTGGGATGGATGACAATTGTGTCTTGCCTACACGCAACCACTTGTGGCTTGGGAGTGTCAAGGTTTGTGGGGCTAATGGAGAGATACCAGTCTGATTGAGGGAGAACCATGAATGCCCAACATGTATTAGTGACAACTGAAGCAGAAGCATTATCCCCACCCTTTGAAAACTGGGACGACCGGGCAGTAATCCAACATATTAAAGACTCCAAACAAACCTCCAAGACGACCCACATGCCTTGCAAACGAAAATGAGGTAAAGGTCTGGACTGCCAGGCAATGTCTCAAACATAAATCCTATTGAGTACTTGGTGGCAACCTCAAAAGGAATATGGAGGAGCACAAGGTCCTAGACAACCACCACTCAGTGATGATCAGGGGCGTTGCTAGGGTCCTACAACAATCCGTGGCTCTGGCCTTTTGTTGTTTCCCGCCTCATTGTGAACTGTTGAATGTTTTTTCCAAGAGAAAATCTTCTGTTCCTGTTCACTAATTTTCTGCACATCCCACACAGACCCTTCCATCTCCACAGCAGTCCTGTACAGTCAAATCCCACAATTACAAAATTACTTTTTCAGAACATCTCACCTCATATACAATACCGCCTAAACAGTACCACCAATAATCCACCAACATGGAGCAAATCTACTCAACAAGTGATTTGGGACTAAACACTCTACACTACATAAACCAAAATCCCAAAACTATTACTACTAAAGGCACAAAAAAGCCTCCAGAGAAACACCAGACGCGAACGCTGACCCCCAGCATGTTTAGCTTAACAGCTGTAACACCGTGCTCTGATTACATATAACCCCACCATACAGTGACAAGAAAGTGGTAGATACGTAGTTTGTATGTTGTCGCTCCAGCATAAATATAAGTGATTACCCAGCCTTACATAGTAGTAACTCACCGGAGACCTCTTTTCAGATCACCGTCTTCACATTCCCAATACTTTCTCCATCACCGTCACGTACCATTCATGCCTGATTGCTCCCGGCCAATACTCGTCCCATGATATTTGACACAAAATATCGAAATCCACACATTGATTCCATCAACTTCCTAAATTTAGTATATAGTGCAGTCCCTCAGTTATGGAAATATGGTGGGGTGGCACTGAAGCAGTATAGGGCCGACAGTCAGGTAATGGGGCCACAGGCAGGTATATGTGGGGACCACAGCAGTATATGGAGGCACTGAGTCAGAATATAGGGGCAACTGAGGCATTATAAAGGAGCACATGAGGCAGGCTATAAAATATGCACTGAGAGCAGGTATATATGGGAGCAACAGAGGTATGGTAATAGGGGCGCGGACAGCAGGTTAATATTGGGGGCACAGGCAGGTATAGGGGGGCACAGCAGTATATGGGCCACAGGCATGTATAGAGGGTCTCATTGAGAGGCAGTATACTGTGGGTATGGGGCCACAGTCAGTATAAATGGGTGCACTGAGGCAGTATATAGGTGCCACCAGGCAGAAATATGGGGCCAAAGGCAGGATATATGGTGTCACTGGCAATAAATATGGTGGGCCACAGGTGTGGTAAACTAGGGTCATTGAAGGCAGTCTATGGGGGCACTGAGGCAGTATATGGGGGACACAAGCAGGAATATAAGGTCACAGATCAGTATATGGGGTGCAAAAGGCAGTATATGGGGGCAATGATGCAGTATAAGTTGAGCACATGTCAGGTAATAAGGGGGCTACAGGTCAGAGTATAATGGGGCACAGGCAGTATTAGGGGCGATACAGGCAGTATAAAGGTGCACAGGCATACTATGGGGGCCACAGTGCATGGATAAGGTTTGCTCACAGGCAGAGAATAATGGGGGCACAAGGCATTATATGGTGGGTCACAGGCAGTATAATGTGGGCCACCGGCAGGTATAAAAGGTCCACAAGGCAGCAAATGGGGTCCACGCAGGCATTATATGGGCACCAGTCAGTATATGGGGGCCCAGACAGGGATATGGGGGCACATCAGCATAAGGGGTCACAGTGCAGACTATGGGGCCACAGGCAGCATTATAAGGGCACAGGCAGGAATATGGGGGCCACAGGCAGGCAAAAAAGGGGCACAGGCATATAGAGGGGACACTGATAAGGCAGGGTACAGCGCGATAAAATATAACAACAATAATCACTCACCTTAACTCCACCCTTCGTAGCGCCGCTCCGTCCACATCAGCCCCGCTCTCTCCGGCAGCTCCTGGGCGCACGAGCCGTATGTACGCGTCTTTGCCGCCCAGGACAGGCAGCGCGCGATAGACGGTCTGAAGACATCTTGACGCAGCCATGCTGAGGCGCACGGTGCCGCCCGGCGGGTCCTCAGCCTGTAGGACGCCGGCAGCCACGCGTTGTAGGACCAGCGGTTCCCGACACTGTGTCTGACTGTCGGGGCTAGGGAGTGGCTCCTCAATCTCCTTCCCCGGCAGAAAGCCCTCAGCTGTGTGTGCGTCCAGCGGACGGCACAAGCATCTGAAGACCACAGTCGTTGTCTCCAGGCCCCAGCGCAGAGGCACTGTTATCCCTTGAGACACGGGGCACAGGGGGATTTATTTATCGGCCCGGAGCCCCGAATAAACAGCCTAGCTACGCCCTTTCCCAGAGGAAGATTACATGTAAAGAGAGTAAGAGCATACCCAGATGAGCAGCAACCATAGAAGCTCCTATTGATAACGCCATGCTCAAGAGATAACGGCAGTATACTAGGAATCTTCAAGTGTTTTCAATAAAAATATTGAGAAACATTGCTCACAAATGTCCATTTTCACTTATTAGGAAGAACACGAGCTTATTAATTGCCAGCGGTTTAGAACATTGAATTGCTGGTGGTGAGTATTTTGAGGTCACACCAAATTTACACTGTTAAAACAACTGTACACTGACGACTTTACAAATCTATCAAAGTGACTATGATCTTTCAGAGATTTGTTCCCACGAAAAGATAAAAAACAAAATTTACAAAAATTATGAGGGGTGAACTCACATTTTTGAGCTACTGTAAAAGTTTATATCAAAGAGAATTTTCCAATATAAACATTGTCCCTGTCTCCATTGAGGTGCACAAACTAAATTCCAGATCCGTACCTTTTTGGAGTGTTAAGGTATATTCACACGGCGTCTTGCAGCGCGTACCTGTGCATGCCGCAAGACAACGTGTGTTTATAATAACGTGCTGAACATGTGACTTCTATAGCACAGGTAAGCATGGTCGATGTGCCATCTCACTTATCATGAGCTCTATGAGAGCTATTTAATTACCGAAATTATAGACGAATTACTGTGGCGCAATATGCAGCGCAATTTCGCCCTGAAGATAGCCCTGTAAATAATCTAGTTGAGAACATAGCCTTAGGGAAACAGAGTACCCAGAGGAAACAAAGAAAACACTGGGAGAACATATAAACTCCTTATAAATGTTATCTTTGGTTGAAATGGAACTCAAGATCCCATCGCTGAAAGGAACAGTGCTAATCACTGAGCCCCTGTGCTGTCCTCTTTATGCTTTTATTGGCATGTAGTAGATGACTGCAATTATATAACAGACTCAAGAAGGTTGGGGTGGCGCCGAAATATAAATTAAAAGAAATTTCAGCTTTGTACACAAATTCCTATACTGAAATCTGTCCTGCAGTTTGTAAGTGGGACAAAGCATGAGTAAAAGGCATAATTGGGGCTATTTTTAGTAAAAATAATTTACAAATATTTATCTGTTTGGGTTCCAAAAGTCTCTACGTCACCCTGCATAGCTTGACTTGACACCAACTTAGTGTAGATGATCGCTCAGTAGACCACTACAGGAGAGGGATGTGGAGTCAGACAATGTCTCTGCTAGATGTGACTGTGCACGGCAATGTGTAGCCTCTTACACACAGTGATGTACAGAAGGTGCAGAAGCTCGATGGTTGAAATTTTATAAAGCTCATTTCTAAAGACATGTAGGCCAAAATATTTTCATATTGGTAATAGAAACTATCCCCAGAAGTGTCCAAAGCCTTTAAAGGGGTTTTATCATGTCATTAAGGGGACAGTGAAAACAAGCAACTTTGTAATTGGATGTCATTAGCAAAGCTGTCTTGTATTCACAGTTTTCCTTATCTTGTGTTTTTGTTTACACTGATATCCAGTGCTGGTCGGATCCCTCCAGATCCCTCCTCCTTGCATTTCACTAGCTGAGAGCTCCTTTACATTATGTACAGCCCCTCTCCCCCCCAGTCGTATTGAGCATTCCTGTGTCTCTCACTCAGAGTAAGGGACCAGCACATTTTCACTTTATACAGCCAGAAGAAACAGAATTACACTGAAGGGCTTACACAATCAGGAAACAGCACAATTTGTGTCGATCCCTGCCTGACTCAGAGTTAGGGGCTGTAGCATTTTCTCTCTCCACCCCCAGCAGAACCAGACTGCAACAGATTCTACAATGAGAAAACATAACAGTTTTGTCCCGGTGCCTAACTCTCCTGCTTAGACAGGAGATCTGTGCCGTTCATAGAGCTGGATTCAACTGTAATACATCTCCAGCTGTGAGAGGAGAAGAGATCAGTGCTCAATCTAGATTGAATGCAGCCTGTGGTATGTATACAGCTCTTACAAGATAAGACTGATAAGGAGAGACACAGTGACGTGTGAACTCAGAGAGGGGGGGGGGGGAGTCTCGGGAGCCAGCATGCACAGTGAAGGGGGGGATGATGTCACCCAGCTGGGAGGGGAAGAAACGCCTCTGCATCTCCAGAGTTGAGAAGCTGAGAGTAGTGTGAATCAGCCGAACTAAGGAAGCGATGCATCCCCTTTAACACTTCTTTCATTTAAGGTCGTCATAAGCAAAAAGTAAAAAAATAAAAGTATACTGACAACAAAGTAGAATTGTTCTACATTTCCTTCAGTAATGAATGCAGTAATAAAAAAAACATAGCCTCTGTTTTCAACTGATTATCTTATCTAAATGATAACAGTACTAACCCCACTAAAACATTCGTCTGACTCATTGTATCGGAATGACTCCGTTTGAAACTAGGTATATACAGTGAGACAAAAAATATACCCTGCAAAGATGAAAATGGTCACCTCATATGGCCTCTCACATAGTTCTCTTCAGCATAACACACACTGTGTCGTGGAACTGCACACAGGGTTCCAATTACCTGTACAAAATATAGCTGTACCTAGCTGGTTGACTTGCATGACTAGAATAACCCTGGAAGGGAAGATCTCTCCTTACGGAGAGCACCTAACGAACGGCTGGTAGAGTTTTTGTTTTGCCTTTTCGCCCTCTACTTAGCATCTGCATATCACAAGGCATTATGGAAAGGGGCTGAGAAGCCCACAGGCCCTCTGTTGGTTGTAACAAATCCTCAAATTTGCTTTTTGACCCACCGAGTCTTGAGAAAGCAAAAAGGATTTTTTTAGCCAAGCCAGTATCTCTCATCTACAGACAACGCTGTTTCGGGATTTTTGTCCCTCTTCAGTGCAGAGTAGAGAAGATGCTGGCTGTGTGGGAGGCATCGGGTAGCTCAGGAAGGGAAGATCTCTCCTTAAGGATAACACGGACAGGATGACCCATAAAAGCTTATCTATCCTTTCAAAAATCACAAAGCCTTCTTAGGCGGCTGGAAATCTATATTAGATGTTGTGTGTAAGACTCTTTACATAGTGATTTAAATAGCTTCTGTTAAACACATTTGTCAAGCTCTTAACCCCTATATTTAATAACTGGAATTTAGTACTCATAGACGCCCATTGTAATAAAAGTCATACTGCGTGGTCTATGTTTCTTACTGAATGAATCTGTATAGAATTCCATGCAGTGAATACATGTAAACCCAGACCAAACAGAAGCCAAAATGCATGCCCTGAACATATACCGTACTATAAGTCCAATGCTAAACGAGCCTAATCTGTGTATTGTTGGTCTTTTTTCTTCCTACAATCATTTTCTCTCTCTGTTTGCTAAGTAGATGGGCTCTTCCTTATGTGATGCTAAAGCTGTGCTTTCTGCTCTAAGCCAACTGTATGTCTTCACCATGCTCCTTCTTTGCTGTACAACATGGAGTCTCTCACAATGAAGGACAGTGAAAGCAGTTGCATCTTTTTTCCGTCTCGTGTGCTCTGTATTATTGTATGCATTGCATCCTTGTTGTGCAGTATATACCCTGTTTCCCTCTCCCCGAAAATAAGACCTATCATTATTTGGATGCAATTTCAGAGATGGCTGCTTATGCATGATGTTTGTGATGAACATCACTAACAGTATATTAATACATGTTTGATTGATTTGTTCAACAAGAAATGTGAAATCTTGTTCATGGAAAAATAAGACATCACCAGAAAATAAGTCTATACTCCATTTTAGGAGCAAAAATTAATATAAGACACTGTCTTATTTTTGGGGGAAACAGGGTATTGCTCTGTATTATGCTAGAAAGATTTTTAAACATTTAGGACCTCATGTATGAAAACTGTCTAGGTCTAAGACTTTCTTTGTTGCCCATAGCAACCAATCAGAGCGCCCCTTCATTTTGTATAGCGCTCTGAAAAAGTGAAAGGGGAACTCTGATTGGTTGCTATGGGCAACAAAAAAAGTCTAAGACCTAGACAGTTTTTATAATTGTCCCCCTTAGAGGACTTTCCTAACATTTAAAGTGAGTCTGCGAGTCTGCCAGTAACAAGGGAATTACGGGCTGCTGGGAGATGTGGAAGATGACCAAATACCCCAACCCCTACGAACATGAAGTAAATAAAGAGACAAAACCACCAAATTGCAATAAAAAAGGCCAGTGTTTATTATTTGTTACATATTAAAACAACCAGAAGCAATTTTTTTATTTAATAAACTACCAAAAATTCTCAATCAGTAAGTCCAAAAAATAATACAGAGACCAGTGTCCACCCTGCAAAATCGGCAAATTACCACTTAAAGGGGTTGCTCACTACAAGGATTGCTTTTATATATAAAGATCTTGCAAAAACAAGTCACTTTGCAATAATGTGTTTTATTAACAATGTTCCCTGAGGCCTATCTACTAGATATCTCCACTTGTATGGGCTGCATCAGCTCCTCAAGGTCACTATAGCTACAGACCTGATTGATCTCTCCTGAAGGCTATCAGCACAGGTTTGCTAAGCTACAGACCTGGCTTCTACTGCAGCCTAGTCGACAGCAGAAACGACACCCCTGAAATCCGAAATGAGAAAACCAAGAACAGCACTGAAGGTAAGATGAATCAATGTAGTGATGAACTCCCCCTTTAACAAAAAACAGCATGGATGTGGCAATGTAAACACTACTTCAGGCATCCGAAGCAGCTATATCTCCTGAAAGCACTCCCAAAGTAAAATAAACCAAAGCTTTGGAGATCTCCATCCCTGACTAGCATTCCACAATGGGGTGGGAAAAAATATCTCTCCTTGCGGTGGGGAGCCATCAATACAAGAAGAATTGTTCGGCTGTGAGAATTTGATACTTGTCTTTCAGACCTCACTGACTGTTTTGCATGTGTGTCTCTCCACTAGTGGCGTCAGACTTTAGTCCGCAAGAAGCTACTGATCATGAAGAAATTCCTTGAACAAAAGAATCTAGACGAGAGAACTATCATAGCATCCCAATAAACAAAGTAGTCCCCCTCATAAGTACAGTACAGACCACAATTTGTGTGGAGCACACCTTCTGCATTCCAACAGATATTCTGTACTTTTCATGACTATAACAATTGTAGATTTCACAGTGAAGCATCACAAACAATGAATTAAAACACGTGTGGAATTATATACTTTAACTAAAAAAGTGTGGAAACAACTGAAAATCTGTCTATATTCCAGGATTCATCAAAGTAGCCAGACCTTGATGCTTCTTACTGCTTTGCATACTATCTTGGCATTCTCTTTGATGAGCTTAAAGAGGTTGTTTCTCCTGAGAGTGGTCTTCCAACAGTCTTGAAGGAGTTCACCAAAAAACGCTTAGCATCTTTGGTTGGCCATATTATGTTGTCATTCACTCTGCGACCCAGCTCACTCCCAAACCATCTCCATTGGGTTCAGGATCTTGTGACTGTGGAGGCCCAGGAGTCATCTGGCGTAGCACCACCATCACTCTCCTTCTTGACAAATAAGCCCTACACAGTACTGGAGGTGTAGTTTGGGGGCCATTGTCCCTGTTACTCAAAAAAAAATTATGGTCCAACTAAACGCAGGAGACCGGGATGAAATACATGCATGCCGCATGCAAGATGCTGTTAAACCATGCTGAGTTCAGTATTCTTTAATTTAGAATAAATCCCCAACAGTGTCACCAGCAAAGCACACCCCCACACCATCACAGGCCAGGCGTCACACCTCCTACCTCTATGCTTCACGGTGAGGGAACCAGGCATGTAAGATTCCATTTCGTTCACCTTTTCTGCGTCGCACAAAGGACACGGTGGTTTGGAACCACTGAGATTCAATCAAAGTTGGACTCAACAGACCAAAGCACGAGATTTCCACAGGTCATAATGTCCTTCAAAATCCATGTGTTCTTTAGCCCAAACAAGTACTCTTTATGCTTGTTGCTGTCTCAATAGCAGTGGTTTCACTACAGACTATATTTACCATGAAGCCTGCTGCACCCAGTCTCCTCTTACAGTTTGTATGTAGAATGTGTCTGACTGCGCTAGAACTCTGTAGTTGCATTAGATCTGTGTCTCTAATCTGAGGCTTCAGTTTAACCTGAGATTTCCTGAGGCTGGTGACTTCCGGATAGTAACTTATCACTTCCACAGCAGGAGTTGGACTCTTGGTCTTCCTTTCCGGGGGCGGTCCTCATGTCCAGCCAGTTTCTTTGTACGCTTAAATGGTTTTTTTAAAACCACTGCACTTGGGGACACTTCCAAAGTTTTCCCCAATTTTTTTCGACGGGACTGACCTCATTTCTTAAAGTAATAATGGCCACTCGATTTTCTTTACTTAGCTGCTTTCTTCTTGCCATAATACAAATTCTAACAGTCCACTCAGTAGGGCTATCAGCTATGTATCCCCCCTGACTTCTGAACACACAACTGATGGTCCCAACCCCCCATTTATAAGGCAAGAAATCCCACTTATTAAACCTGATAGGGCACACCTGTGAATGAAAACCATTTCAGGTGACTACCTCTTGAAGCTCATCAAGTGAATGCCAAGTGTGCAAAGCAGGAATCAAAGCAAAAGATGACTACTTTGAAGAACCTAGAATATAAGACACATTTTCAGTTGTCTCACGCTTTTTTGTTAAGTATATAATTCCACATGGGTTAATTCATAGTTTTGATGCCTTCAGTGTTAATCTACAATTTTTATAGTCATAAAAATACAGAAAACTCTTGGAATGAGAAGATGTCTCCAAACTTTTGGTCTGTACTGTAGGTATTCCCCAGGTAGGTAAGTAAGTAGTTCCCAGGTAGGCTTTAAACAGGTAGAGCCCCCAACATCTACAGTGCCTACATTAGATTAAAAAAAAAATCCTTCACCCCCCCCCCCCCAACAAGCAGCAGGCCAGCTTCTCCAGGTGAATCCCGATGCAATTGGCATAAAAATATGACATCATTATGTGCCTGCATCAGGACACTTCCTTAATGTCCAGGGGCAGGGAACTCCGTCAAGAACTTTAACTGTTTGCATGTCCACCAGTTAATTAAATGGCGCAGGCCTAAGGATGAAGGGCCTGTGCCCTAGTTCCTAGGGATGTACCACCGTATAGTGTGCTGCGTGGTTGGACCGGGCCTCTTGCAGCTGTTATGGCGATAGTTCTTCCCTTGGTAATATGTATTACATATACCACTAGCACTTAGTCTGTTTTCTCATGTAGTAGTCACATCACAAGTCAGCAACTATTTGAACTAAAGTCAATTTTAAAATAGTGCTGATGTGGTGAACGCAGGCGGGGAGAGGTGCAGAGGAGAGGGTTGGAAACAAAGGTAGCCACAGCTTAGGGGCTGCTACTCCGGTCATGGTGGCAAACACTCACATCAACCGCACCTCTCATGCCTCTCCCGCTCCGGCACCAGTGAAGAGGGGGTCTGCACTTTCAGATGTTAGTCGTAGTTGCACACTCTGTAGGTAATCTTCTCCCTCAACTGCCTGAGGTGGGTGGTGTGCGAGATGCCCTTGATGTGCGGTGGAGAAATGACAGGCAGGAGACAAAGGGTTTAAGGTGGAAATCATCCAAGGCCTCTTTACTTTCCTTAGCAAGTTGTAATACACATGGCAGTGCCCATCCTTCATGTTACAACACTGTCCTTCCAGTTGCAGCCACTTTGCAGACCAAGGCAGGGTGATGTTTCTAAACCCTGTCCCTCGCATAGCTACCTCTCTGTTGCTCCACTCGCATACAGCCAGGGAAGAAAAGGGGGTTTGAAGCTGACCTCCGAGCCCAGAGGCAACACAGCCAATGTCGGGATAGAATGGTGGATTGTTTCACTGAAAGCTGCAGGTGAAGACACCGATACCACAAAGGTGGATATCAGTGAGCCCTATGTAGAAGAACTCAGGAAAAGACCCAGATTAACCAATTTTCCTATCTTTATAACCTCCTACCCCCACCCTGTATTGTCATGGTTTTTCCTGCCAAACTCTTCAGTGACTGCAGCTGGTTACATTTCTGAAAAACAGCATGACTATACACAATCCACAAACATATGAAGAAGCTATTAGCTGAACACAAGGGTTAAACAGAAGTCATTTCTAGAACATTATTAGCGCAATCATAGCAGAAAACAGTGCAATAATTAATAAATATCAATAAACATTTTTAAACATTTAGTAGTATACCGTACCACCTACTCCTGTATACACTGACTCACATGCAAGTACAGTTTTGGCTTCATCATGGCTACATTTCTCCAATGATGTGACCCCTAAATGATAGCTCAGCCTAAGCCTAAGTCTGATTGATTTTAACTACCAAGCTACAGCTACAGTCCTTGCAATGCACAGCAATACATTCAGTTGTATGCAATTTTGTGAACTGTAGCTAATTCCTGACAATTACTTAAAGGGGTTTTGCCACCATGTAATGTTAACGTGGGAACTCCAAAAAAGGGGTATTTAATCACTTTTCTAAATATATGTGATTTACAAAAGTGAAGCCTGTGAGAGCTACGGCATTGCTCAATCCCCCTTATTTTACCTCAAAGCTTCCACTAACCCACACCCGAGGGGGCTGACAGGCCGCGCTTGCGTGAAACACTTCTTATCTGAAAGACGGGCAAAATGAATGAGCTTTTAAGGCACCGGGTAGAAAGTGCAGTCTATGGGGCCCTGTGTCTTGCTGTACTGAGAATCCACTGTTGTACTGTTTATTTCCCTTAAGTTTTGAGAAGCTCCCTTTCTTCCTCACTCCTTACTCACCCCTCCCTCTCAGCCCTGCAGCCTTCATGACTAAGCTGATTTGTTGACATTCTCCCTGTGCTGATAAGAAGGTGAGTAACTTTTGTCTTGGCAAATCCCCTTTAACCCTTTAACACTTCCAAAGAAAAAACAATATTACTCTTCATTTTTCTCCTCCTCGCCTTCCAAAAGCCATAACTTTTTTATTTTTCCACCTTCATAGACATATGAGGGCTTTTATTTTGCGGAACAATATGTACTTTCCAGTGGTGTTATTCATATTACCATAGAATATACTGGGAAACCGCAAAAAAAAATCTAAGTGGGGCAAAAGTGAAAAAAAAATGTACTTGCTCATTGTCGGGCTGGAGTTTTATTTTTGCGGCGTTCAATCTTCAGTAAAAATTATGTATTATCTGTATTCTGCAGGTTGAAACCATCCCAGCAATACCAAACATGTAGGGTTTTTCCGTTGTTTTGGGTTTGGCGTAAAAAAATTCCAAAAATTTTGTATATTTGAAATTTGCGCTGCGGCACCGTTTTGTGCGACCAATAAATTGTGACGGACGTCAGTGAGGTTAAATTTTTTGCGGGCTGAAGTGTACTTTTTATTGCTAGCAGTTTGGAATGCATGCGACTTTTTTGATCACTTTTATTCCAATTTTATAAGGACATGAAATGACCAAATAAAAAACGCAATTTTGGCGTTTGGAATTTTTTTTCTTCTACGGTGTTCAGCGTACGGGATAAATGATGTTTTATTCGAATAGATCTGACTTTTTCCGACATGGCGATACCAAATATGTGTAACTTTTTTATTTTATTTTTTGATTTGTAAAAGGGTGGTGATTTGAACTTTTAATACATTTTTTTTATACTTTAAATTTTTTTATTTATTTTTTTACTTTAACATTGAGTCCCCCTAACACGCTTCACCTCTAGGGGCGCGATCGTCAATACAGCCTAATGCATTGCATAGACAATGCATTAGGCTGTACCAAGATGGCGATTTCCCCACTTCTTGCCGGGTTCTGGAAGTGGGGCAAACAAGAACATGACAGAGAGGAGGAGCCTTCACATCGGGACACAGTGATCTCATCGCTGATGTCCCGATCGGAGTGAAGAACGGAGCGCAGCACGCAGCTCCTCGGCAGATCCCTTGGAGCTGCGTGCAGTGTAAGCAGCGTGATGACGTCACACAGCTTACACAGCTCAGCAGCTCCGGAGCTGGATGCGCAGACCGAGGTCTGGTAAGTAAATTTTTGTTATTTTATTTTATCATAACTTACAGGGGGGGGGGGCATCACTGGCTACAAGGGGCATCACTGGCTACAAGGGGGCATCACTGGCTACAGGGGGGCATCACTGGCTACAGGGGGGCATCACTGGCTACAAAGGGGGGCATCACTGGCTACAGGGGGGCATCACTGGCTACAAGGGGGGGGGCATCACTGGCTACAATGGGGGGCATCACTGGCTACAGGGGGGGCATCACTGGCTACAGGGGGAGCATCACTGGCTATAGGGGGGCATATCACTGGCTACAGGGGGGATTCACTGGCTACAAGGGGGGCATCACTGGCTACAGGGGGGCATCACTGGCTACAGGGGGGCATCACTGGCTACAGAGGGGGCATCACTGGCTACAGGGGGGCATCACTGGCTACAAGGGGGGCATCACTGGCTACAGGGACATCTACTGGCTACAGGGGCATCACTGGCTACAAGGGGGGCATCACTGGCTACAAGGGGGCATCACTGGCTACAGGGGCATCACTGGCTACAAGGGGGGCATCTACTGGCTACAGGGGGCATCACTGGCTACAAGGGGGGCATCACTGGCTACAAGGGGGCATCACTGGCTACAGGGGGGGCATCACTGGCTACAAGGGGGGCATCACTGGCTACAGGGGGACATCACTGGCTACAGGGGGGCATCACTGGCTACAGGGGGCATCATTGGCTACAAGGGGGGCATCACTGTCTACAAGGGGGCATCACTGGCTACAGGAGGGCATCTACTGGCTACAAGGGGGGCATCTACTGGCTACAGGGGGCATCACTGGCTACAAGGGGGACATCACTGGCTACAAGGAGGGCATCACTGGCTACAGGGGGGCATCTACTGGCTACAAGGGGGGCCTCACTGGCTACAGGAGGCATCACTGGCTACAGGGGGCATCACTGGCTACAAGGGGGCATCTACTGGCTACAAGGGGGGCATCACTGGCTACAAGGGGGGCATCTACTGGCTACAGGGGGCATCACTGGCTACAAGGGGGTATCACTGGCTACAGGGGGCATCACTGGCTACAAGGGGGGGCATCTACTGGCTACAAGGGGGCATCAC
The DNA here is from genome assembly GCA_025379985.1 of Phyllomedusa bahiana. Lineage (NCBI taxonomy): Eukaryota > Metazoa > Chordata > Amphibia > Anura > Hylidae > Phyllomedusa > Phyllomedusa bahiana. The sequence goes on along the minus strand of JAODAL010004937.1, from coordinate 54,224 downwards.
TGGCTACAAGGGGGCATCACTGGCTACAAGGGGTCATCATTGGCTACAGGGGGGCATCACTGGCTACAAGGGGGCATCACTGGCTACAGGGGGGCATCACTGGCTACAGGGGGGCATCAGTGGCTACAAGGGGGGCCTCACTGGCTACAGGGGGGCAATCACTGGCTACAGGGGACAGCACTGGCTACAAGGGCGGGCATCACTGGCTACAGGGGCATCACTGGCTGCAAGGGGGCATCTACTGGCTACAGGGGGGCATCACTAGCTACAGGGGGGCATCACTGGCTACAAGGGCATCACTGGCTACAGGGGGGCATCACTGGCTACAAGCGGGGCATCACTGGCTACAAGGGGGCATCACTGGCTACAAGGGGGGCATCTCTGGCTACTGGGGGCATCACTGGCTACAGGGGGCATCACTGTCTACAAGGGGGCATTCACTGGCTACAGGGGGGCATCACTGGCTAGGGGGGGCATCACTGGCTACAGGGACATCTACTGGCTACAGGGGCATCACTGGCTACAGGGGGCATCAACTGGCTACAGGAGGGCATCAACTGGCTACAGGGGGCTCCTACGTGGCTACACGGGGCATATTACATGGCTACCATATAAGTGCTATAGATGGGGAGTTTGTATAGAGATAGGAATTGGTAGAGAAGTGCTGATAAATTGAGGAGTCTTAAGATGTTTGTTTTGTAAATTTTACAGTGAAGAGTTGGAGTAGTCGTCATGGCGTCTGGGACAGATGGAAAAGAAGAAGAAGAGAAAGAGAACAACTCTTCAGAGACGTCTCCTGTGAGTCACTAGATATGACTTTACTGTAATTATTTATATGCCTGCAGAACCTGTGTACACTGGTATCCATCATTGTATGGTCACTGTATGGCGGTAATATTAGTTGTAGTATAATGGTTTCTACTCAGTAATGGTCAGTTTGTATTTAGTCACTATGCGCTGGTGATATGTGGTCATGGTGTGGTGGTATTATTCGGTCACTGGGTGTTGGTGATATGTGGTCTTAGTGGTCTTGGGATTCTGGTTGGTGTAGCGATGTTATTTGGTAACTGTAGGACTATTATTTAGTAGTTGTATACGTAGCAGATTGTGGTAAAGCTTTTTGTATATTTTGGCTTGGGTTTTTGGTGATGCACTGTGGCGCCATATGTTACGGGGGGAGCGAAATTTCTTCACCTCGCCCTGAGTGAAATTTAGCCTAGGAACTGCCCTGGACGTACCCATACGTCAAGGTGGGTTAAGGGGTCAAAGGAGACTTGTGACATCTCCTGACATAACTGTTTTAGTACACAATAGTGATCCCTACTTGTTAACAATCCTGGAGGCTCTTTCCTTAGATCTCTATGTTGTACTGTTCTCCTGTTACTCCTCCTAGTAATTGATCATCCATATGTCAGATAGATGTTATCAACTGCAGGTGTCTCTGCACAGTCTGACATTGTCCAATCAGTGCTGACAGAGTCTGTGTATGAAGACACACACCCCTTTGTAAACTGGAGGATAACACCCATGTGACTGATTCAGTAATACATTTCTAGAAGGAATAACAGAGGAACAGCACAACCCAGAGAAGATACTTAAGAATAGTAATGTTATTAGGAAATTGTCACAGGTCCTCTTTAAATCAAGCTGCAGCGCTAGAAAACGTCTCTGTGCATCTTTAGTCTTAATTAGAAGGGGAATTGAATTTAAAATCCCATATGGATTCCTTTCTTGCGGCGTTTTCTTTTTTTTCTTGCAAATAATGCCATGAATTTCATGAATTTTTTAGACTTCTTTTATTCAGGCATGCACTTACTTTCTGAATTTTTTTTCCTTCAGAGATGTCTGAAAAAAAACACATGCTGTGTTTTAAAGACAAAGGCCATGGAATTAAAAAAAAACACACCAAACACATGCAAAATGGCATAAAAAGCACTGTAGTGTGTTAAATATTCCCTACTGACCTAAAACAAAAAGTTTGGAAATAAGATGTTGTTTATTCTCTGTGTAAGACCAATCTTAGTTTTTGAGGTCAAAGCAAGAAGTGCATAGCAAAGGAGTGGGAATTATAAAGGAAAGATTTAACTCTTTTTTTTTAAATTCATTCCTAGATTTAACTTCAAAAATAGCATAAAAACTGTATCAAAATGGCACATGTTAACTGTGTAATGGATCGATGTAGCTGGCAGTCTTATTTTATTATAAAGTATGGATTTGGTTTTTAAACAATATTTTAGAGTACAGCGCTCCTTCAGGTTACAGTGGCCTAATGATACAATATTTTACCATACAATGGTCTTTCCTGGGGCACTGTATGTTGAAACCACACTCACCATACAATGCCACAGACACTACGGATCTGCGGCACATGTGAATGACTGGAAGATCAAGCCAATTACGGTATCCTGAACATTTTACTTGTACAATCCCTGTGTAAGAGAAGTGCTTTCAGTGATTTGTGGTGTAGTAGCACCTTTCTACAGTACAGTGCGGTACTGTAACATGTTCTGTACTGCACTTTTGTGCCAGAATGAGCAGCTCCTTTGAGGACCAGGTGAGGGACCCATTTTCGTTTCTTCTGGTACATTATGTATAAACCATATGACCCCAAAAAGCTTCTGTCCTCATCATAGAAAATGATTTCCAGCTTCCAGCAGCTCTTTCTGACTGTTTGTTTTTTTTTGGCAACAGCTTGTTTTATATATATTAATTGTCTGCATTATTTTCTTAAATCTTTATTTTGCATTCTGTTGGGTGACTTTGGGGTCTTGGAACCAATTGCCAATTTTCTGTAGAGATATTGTTTCAACATACAATGCTTTCAACACACATTGGTCTCCCTGGAACCAATAAACGTATGTTGAGGGATCACTGTATTTTTAGGTTTAGTTATGGGTCAAGTTTGCAGTTAGAGGTAACAAATATGTTAGTCAATTAGTAGCTTTCCTAGAATTAGAGTCATCTATCATTGTGCAGCTATAATCAATATACCAACCAATAAATCATTGTACATATAATTTGCTAATAGAAAATGCACTATATATTTCACTGATTTATTATGTATTTCCAGCCATGTGATATCAATGCCCAGTCTGCTGCACATAGAAGACACATGACCTTTTTATATTTGACTTTTTCTGTCTGTGTTCATGTAAAACGTCGCCTGAGGGATTTGATGCTCTTTTATGTATATGTGTTTTGTTAACCATATAATCTCTCACTAAGCCCTAAAAGCTATTTAGACAAACAGCGTCTTGCGGAGCCAACATAGTAAAAAAAAAGGTTCATATACTTTAGATACTAAAAATAAGACACTTTATGCTAGTACGCATCACCCAAAAGGCACATAGAGCTCTGGTGTTGCTATACATACAGACCAGGAACGATAGTTTAATCCCACCATTTGTGTTACATTTTATATATACATTTTATGTGTCTTTATATTGTATTTAATAATTAAATAAAATAAATATTTTTATTTTACAAAGTGTTGGTTTCCTATTGGTTTTGTATTCTATGGTCCGGTCAATGGCACCATTAAAAAGTACATCTTGTCCAGCAAAAAAAAAAGAAGCTCTAATATGTCTATTTAGATAGAAAAATAAAAAAAGTTATGGCTCCTGGAAAGTGGGGAGGAAAAACATTAAGAGACAAAAAATCAAGACCAGCTGTCAGGAAGGGGTTAAGTTACATGTAGGACTGCCTTGGCCATAGTAGTGTTATGGTGTAATAAAGGTGTCCATGAGAACAGGACCAAAACTGTTCAATAGATTTTACAAATAAAGAAGACATTGCATGCTCTAAAATCACATAGATAGTATGTTAAGGGTGCTTTCATACACAGGTGCGTTTTTGGTGCTTTTTTGATGCGTTTTTTGTGCAGCAATGTACAGTATTAATTGCTGTGCCTTTCTGCACAAAAAACGCATCCAAAAAAATGCATCCGAAAAACACATCAAAAACGCATCAAAAACACATGCATTTTTGATGCAGAAAGGCACAGCAATTAATGCTGTACATTGCTGCACAACAAATGCATCCAAAAAATGCATAAAAAACACACTGTGTGAAAGCACCCAAAGAGAACTTAACGTAACATTTTTAATTATAAAATCCATGCACAGCTTATGACCACTCAACCCAAATATTTAGACCGAAAATTGGCTAATTTGAAAAACCATAATATCTGTAGGTCATTTCTCGTAATTGATGGAAGTGATTTTAATGATGATTTTTAAACAATACAGAAAAAACACTAGAAATATGTAAAACAAATGTTAAGCAATAAAACATGATCTAGCTAAAAGATCATTGATTGATTCTCAGAAAACAGTTCAACAGTTTAATTCATTATTGTTCAAGAATCACATAGTTGATTGAAGAAAATTGAAACTATTAAAAGAATCCAGCAATAAATAGAGGCAGTTGATTAACAGTACAGTAGTGCTTCTCCAAGGTACAATTACTGACTGAAGTTTACTTTTCATTTACAGCTGGCAATTTATTCATGGAAGTCTTGAATTAATTGCATATAGCTTTACATATAAATGATGGGGCCAGGTGATGTGATGCACAATCTGTGTTTGCTTTTATTAATTTATTCTCTGAGCTTTGCATCTGCTTTATTAACTTTAAATTTACTATTTGGAATTATATCCAGAATCTTAGGGCCACATGTATGAAAAGTTTCTAGGTCTAAAACTCACTTTGTTGACCATAGCAACCAATCAGAGCGCCCCTCTCATTTTCCAGAGCACTTTATGAAATGAGAGGGGCGCTCTGATTGGTTGCTATGGGCAACAAAGTGAGTTTTAGACCTAGACACTTTTCATACATGTGACCCTTAATTTGAGGCCAGTTTCACATCTACATCAGGAGTTCTGTTCAGAGCTGACATCACAGAAGAAGCACCAGATCCGATTCATGACATACACCAATGATGCCCGATGGGCCACATGGACTACAGTGGGGTCTGTCAGGTTTCCATTGTGGTGTCCATTGTTTTAACAGAATCTTCAATGAAGGTTCCAAATAGAACCTCTGATTCAGATGTAAACCTGGCCTAAGAAGTACAGTGAAAAGAACTACACTGTCTAGTCACATCATTATGACCTCAAGCTAATATCCAGAGTTAATGCCGTCTGCAACACGGACTGCAGCTTGACAAGCTGGGAGTGACTCAATAAGGTCCTGGTAGATTGTCATAGATATCTGAAGCCAAGATAACCACAGTGCATCCCATAGCTGCTGGAGGGTGTATGGTCAAAGGTGGTTCCCCAGATGCTCACTTGGGTGCGGGTCTGGCAAATAAGAGGGCCAGGGTAGTACTAGGAAGCTCTTCCACTCAACGTCAGACATTTCTAGCTTTGTGACTTTAAACATACCATCCGCCTCAGGGAAGACAATCAGCATGTATGGGTGTAAGTGATCTGCAGGGATGGATTCATACCCAAATCAGTTGAGAGTGCCTTGTACATTGATGAGTGGGCCCAGAGAATGCCTCAAAAACATAACTCAGACCAAATAATGCTCCACCAGCTTGTTTCCAGCAGTGGTTGCAGGATGTTTGTTCTCTGATGTTTCCCACCTGACACATATGATGTATGAGTATGTCATAGTGCCAGTTAAGCTACTAATTGCAGCAAACACTCGTCAGTTACAGTACGGCGACATCCCTCGCTGTCTAACCCCTTAGACGCCGCAGCAAAGAGGGCCATGGCATCTAAATCAAAGAGAAACAGGGATGCGAACTGTACCTCATTTCGATCGGGGTGCCCGCGACAAAATCGCAGGCTCCCAATCATTTAACATGGCAGCTGGAAGCCTTGTGAAGGCTTCCATCGCCGCCATGTTTTCTGTTTTACTACCTACTGCCCTAGGCAGGAAGTAGTAAGACCGCCATCTTTGCACGCCGTAATGCATTGTATTACAACGCATTAGGCTGTGTAAATGATTTTGCCCCCTAGTTGTGAAGTACCATAGAGGGACTAAAACATAAAGAAAAAAAAAATAATTAAAATAAAAAAAAATATATATATATTAAAATTAACCCCCTTTCGCCATTTTGCAAATAAAAAAAAATAATAAAAAGTTACACATATTAGGTATTGCCGCATCCGAAAAGGTCTGATCTATTAAATTCGAACATAATTTATTCCATTCGTTACACACCGTGGAAGAAAAAAATTCCAAACGGCAAAATTGTTTTTTCTGGTCATTTCATGTCCCCTAAAAATTGGAATAAATGTGATCAACAAGTCGCAAGTATTTCAGACTGGTACCAATAAAAAGTAAATTTCATCTCGCAAAAAAAACACCCTCACTCAAGTTCAAAGGTGTTAGTGCAAAAAAGTTATTTGTCGCAGAAAATGTCGCCACCGCGCAAATTTCAGAAATAAAAACTGTTTGGAAATTTTTTACGGTACGAAAACATCAATAAAAATGTAGATGTTTGATATTGCTGGATTCGTATCAACCTATAGAATATAGATAACACATCAATTTTACCAAAGATTGAACACCGTAAAAGCAAGACACCCGCAAACATGGTGCAAGTACGTTTTTTCACATTTTGCCCCACATCGAATTTTTTTGTGATTTTCCAGCATATTCTATGGTATTATGAATGACACCATTAGAAAGTACATCTTGTCCCGCAAAATAAAATCCCTCATATGTCTATGTAGATGAAAAAATAAAAAATATATGGCTCTGGGAAGGCGAAGAGGGAAAAACGAACGTGAAAAAAAATAGGTTGTGGCGAGAGAGGGTTAATGAAGCAAAACGTGACTCATTGGAGAAGACAATGTTTATTTGCCCGAGAGCAACTAATACCATATACTTCCTTACTTCTATCCAGACACCATTTATGCTCGGACGCTTTAACCAAAAGGTACTTATATTGATCCAGACTAAATATTCTACATTTGTTTCACAATTATTAAAAAGGACTATTGACAGTATAGAAAACCATTAAAATACAATAGGCAGTGTGTTACTATACATAATACACAGTTACCTTATAAACTTTTGTGGTGAGATTTGTAGTACCTGCTGCGCTCCTAGATAATTAGCTTAGATGGCCTGAACCTGGGGTAGTATGCTAATTATTAGCAAGTCTTCAAGACTTGCATTATATTGGTTTCTAACAGTTAGAAGAAATAATAAACAGTCCGTAATACATATAGGAGTTCCATCTATAATAGCAGGATCTGCCCTAGCCATGGGCAGGCTGCTATTAGCTAGCAGGGCTAACAACACTTCCCTTAGGGTGCTTTCACACAGTGCGGTTTTTGGTGCCTTTTTGATGCATTTTTTGGATGCGTTTTTTGTGCAGGAAGGCACAACAATTAATGCTATACATTGTTGCGCAAAAAATCCGCACCAAAACCGCACCGTGTGAAAGCACCCTTACTCATGCATTTACGCTACACCTATTTTCACTGTACGGCCATGTTCACACGGCTTAAAATGGGCCGTATTTCGGTCCGTAATTACGCGCCGAAGTGCGCAAATTACGGGCTGAAAACAGCCCATTCATTACGGTAATCCACAGTTCTCATACAGAACTATGGATTACGTCTCCTCTCCCTGCTCGGCGAATCCGCCGGGCGGGGAGATAAGCGACATGTGTATTACCAGCGGCATATACGCACCGCTGGTAATGAATGTCTATGGGCCGGCGAAGTGTCGGCCCCCCGCTCACTACCCCGCTCCCGCCCAAGGCCACATGGCGTAATTACGTCCCGCAGTTAAGCCGTGTGAACATAGCCTAAGGCTAAGTTCACACGGCTAATTGCAGGGCGTACAGTACGCCCCGCAATTAGGGCGGTTGTTCGGGAGTTCGCGCCCCCATAGACTGTCATTACTCGCAGCGCGTAAGCCCCGTGAATAAATGACATGTCACATAACCCCGCACGTCGTATTGTACGCCTGGGGAGAGGAGGCGTAATCCATAGTTCTCTATGAGAACTGTGGATTACTTTAATGACTGGGGCGCATTTCGCTCGTACTTGAGCACAGTACGCCGCAAAATACACGGCGAAATGCGCTCCAATTTAAGCCGTGTGAACATAGCCTTAGGGTATGTTCACACAGCGTGTTAGATCCGTTTTTGGAGTCGAAAAACGCATCCAAAAGCGCTGCATAAATCGCAGGTGTGTGTTTGGATGCAATTTGGCTGCAGCAGGATCACACCCTATAGTTTTCAATAGGGTCCTGCATGTAAACACGCATCAATGATCACTCATCTGAATGCCGATGCGTATTTTACATTGAAAGCAATGTAAAATCACACTGCACATTGTTAGATGCTTGTTTGGGTCCGTTTAGGGTCCGAAACACGGATCCAAACACGCATTTAAAAACGGATGCAACACGTCATGTGAACATACCCTTAGGATGCTTTCACAAGTTGCATTTTTGGTGCGTTTTTGGTGCATTTTTTTTTTTTTCAGAAATGCACAGTAATTCATGCTGTGCATTTCAGCAAAAAAAAAAAAAAACTGCACCAAAAAGGCACCGTGTGAAAGCACCCTTAGGTCTTGAAGACTTGCTAATAATTAGCATACTGCCCCAGGTTCAGACAATATAAGCTAATAACCCAGGAGCGCAGCAGGTACTACAAATCTTACCACAAAAGTTCATAAGGTAACTGTGTACTATATATACTAACACACTGTCTATTGTATTTGAATGGTTTTCTACAGTGTCAATAGTCCTTTTTAATAATAGTGAATAAAAGTTATTTTTTAAAATTAGAATATTTAGTCTGAATAGAATTTAGGAAGTATATGGTATTAGTTGCCCTCAAGCAAATAGAGATTGCAAATAAATTACTGTCTATTTATCGTAGGGTTAATTTCTCATATATCATTGGAGAAGACAACTCTATTCCAATCACTGGAGGTCCGATTCCAATACCGGCGTGAAAATTGAAACCTTCTATGCAAGTGCCACTTTGGTAGCAGACGTGCAGTGATCATCCTTCTGCTTTGGAGTCACATATGCAGAATAGTTCAGCAAACTGTCTTGGACATGTCTGTTATCCCCCTCTTCCCTTTTGGTGGTGAGCTACTCCACTATAACATGTTAGTTTGCCCTCGTACACCTTTGTAGCGAATGTTCACCTCTTACCTCAATGATATGTGCTGCTCCACAGTTTCTACATAATTTATTCATAATGGTGCTATTTGTCCATTCATGTTACACATTTAACACAGCGGAACACTGTCACAGTGCACGTTGCGGCCCTTGTCATGGACCGCGGTCTTGCCCGTGGTTCTGCTGCGGCCCCCGCTGCTACTTGTCACCTGTCACCAGTTCCTTGTTGTCTACATACATAGAGCTTGACCCGTGACTGCTGTATTTCTGCTGATTACCTGTGCGTCACCTGTGTGCTACTTGCGCTATATGCTGATTACCTGCCGCTGCACCAAGTCCACTACTGTCCTGGGACTGCGTTACCTGCCTACGGCTACACCTGCTGTGACCCGTACCAGGACCTGTTATTCTGTCCTGCACTTCGGCTGCGAGCATAGAAGGTCTATTCTATTTCCTGTAGAACATGACAGCACGAACTGACCATACAATGGATCCCGTCAGAGTGACCTTGCCAGATGTTGTAGCCATAGTAAACAGTCGTCGTATCCAGCTGGAGCAACTATTCCAGAAGCTGCAGACCATTACCATCCATCTGGACGAAGTTGTGTCTGCACTGGCACCTACACCTGCTCCGCTACCTGCTGTAGTTCCATCTTTGGATGCTATGACCAGTCCCAGCCTGCACCTGCCTCTGCCTGCCCATTACTTTGGAGACCCCCATATGTGCCGCGGATTCCTCAGCCAGTTTACTATACACTTCAAAGTCCTGGCACACCAGTTCCTGTCTGATAGAGCCAAGGTGGCATTTGTCATCAACCTACTCTCAGGTGAAGCCTTTGCCTGGGCCTCACCTCTCTGGGAGAGAGGGGATCCACTGACAGGGGACCTCCAAGAGTTTCTGAGGGCCTTTTGCAAGATCTTCGAGCAACCTGGTCCTGTTCCATCAAGGCGACTCCTCTGTGGGTCAGTATGCCATCCAGTTCTGTACCCTGGCCTCTGAGCTTGCGTGGAACAGAAAGTTGTTGCTATCTGGGTGAGCCTCGATGGATGCATCAAGGATGAGTTGGATGGTCGTGACCTACCTTCCACCTTGGGTTACCACATCGCTCTGGCTACCTAGATTGACATCCGCTTTGCTAAAAGGTAGCTAGAGCTTCACCTGCAGTCTATGTCCTCCTGACCTCGCAAGCCTCCGCGCCTTGTACCTGCAACCCCAAGTTTTCCTCACCAGGCACCTGCGTTCCCACAAGATGTGCCCATGGAGGTCAACCGTACTAATCTCTCCACGGAGGAAAGCACCCGTTGATGCAGCTTGAACCTGTGCCTGTACTGTGGCGTCCCTGAAACTACCTTAAGAACTGCCCAGTCTTCCTGGCTGCACCCTTAAAACCCAAGTGCCTAGGTTTTGTTGGTGAGGTGACCCTAAATGATGGTGCTTTCGTTCCTCATCTGACCACTCCGGTCACTCTCTGTCATTCATCTGGTACTACTTTTGATGTTCCTGCTCTGCTGGACTCCGGTTCCACTGGGAACTTCATCCACCCGTCTCTGCTGGAGAAGTTCTGCCTGCCTGTCTCCCGTCTGACGAAGTCCCTGCGTTTCTCATCTGTCAACGGGAAGATTCTAAAGGTGCCAGTCTAGTTCCGTACCCAACCTATGTCTTTGAAACTTGGAAGTTCCCACCAGGAGATTTCCTTCTATGTCTTGCCCAGTTTGTCTGCACCAGTTCTGCTTGGTTTTCTGTGGTTTCAGCTTCACGGCACATCCTTGGATTGGAAAACAGGTGAAGTTGTCCAATGGGGTGAGCATTGACACTCACGCTGCCTCATCTGGCGCAGTGCCGCCTACCTGTTTCTCTACACGTTGCTGCTGTCCTTCCTGTTGTAGAACCCCTTGCATTAGAAGATCCTCAGGACTGTGACGTCATCTCTAAATCCTGCCCACCTCTCCCCCTGCCTACCGTTTCTGTTTCTGCTCCCCATGTCCAAGAAATTGTTCAGGACTTTCAGGATACCTGCTCTGATGACAGTTCCTGGGATACCGAGAAGAAGATGGTTATCGCTAGTTGCTTTTAGGGGTTAACCCAGAGGAGAGGGTTTAAGGGGGGGTACTGTCACATGCACGTTGCAGCCTCTGTCCTACTATTTACTCACCTGTCCCGGCTCCTGTCTTTGCTTCAGTGCCTGTGGCGGTGCCCGCGGGCAGATACAAGTCTCCGCTGCTTCCTCCGGCTCCCTGGCGTCCTGTGTGCGCACGAGTACCCCCTAGGACATGTGCGCAGCACTATTCAGCTATTTAAAGGGACAGTACCCAATAACCTGCAATTAACCTGTGACGTTGTTTGCATAAAAGGAACTTCCGGCCCTTGGTCCTGGTCAGTTTGTTGTTGTCCACTACATAGAGCTTGACCCCTGGCTGCTGTATTGCTGCTGAGTACCTTTGCATTACCTGTGCGCTTCTTGCGCTATCTGCTGATTACCTGCTACTGCACCAGTCCATTACTACTGCTGTATACCTGCTGCTGTACTAAGTCCACTACTGTCCTGGGACTGCGCTACCTGCCTACGGCTACACCTGCTGTGTTCTGTCACTCGTACTAGCACCTGCTATCCTGTCCTGCACTTCCGCTACACCTGCAAGTTACACCATCTATGCTCGCAGGGGCCCAGAGGTATCCGCATACCCGGTGTTCTATTTCCCATAGAACGTGAAACACACAAACCGTTCACAAACTACCCAGTTCAGAAATACTGCCACTCTTGGACCCAAAGCCAATAGTCATCCCCTTTTGCAACTCCAATATATTGCCCCTTTTCCCATGGCAGCAATGAGGGTTATGTGTGCAGCGAGTCCATCGCACACCCTATACACCCACCAGGCCAGCTCACAACACGTCTTCCTTCATTAACTACACGCTGCCTGCAGCAAAAGGAGAGCTGGTTGTAATAACTCGACTATGTAAAATTACAGTATTTCTACCATAGTTAACATGAGGATTAAAAATTAAGGGCAACATTGTAGCTTAGTGGTTAATTATTGTTGCCTGTTTGTGCCCGGGTCCTTGGTTCAGATCTGACCTAGGTCAATATCTGCATGGGAATTCTAGTTTCACTGTTTGCCTAGTTTTCTTAGACAGGCCTACCAAGATCCCTAATTGTTAACCCCCCAAATTCTGTCACACATTCGTCACTTCCTGCACTTTGGCACCCACAGGCACTTAGCTGTATATAGATGTATGGTTGGGATGGCAGGTTCATCCACTTTTTATGTATACTACCCCATATTTATGTAACATGACTGGTCCATTGTAAACCAAGCACTTGTCAACCTTTGTTTCACCCATACACCCTAATAGATTGTAAGCTCTTGCGAGCAGGGCCCTCACACCTCGTGTCTCATTTGTCAGTAGCTTTTTTATAATGTAATGTCTGGTTTGTCTGTGCTTATTCCCTCTATATTGTAAAGTGCTGCGGAATATGTTGGCGCTATATAAATGAAGATTATTATTATTAGTATTATTATTATTATTATTCTCTCAGTTGTTCTAGTTCCTAGCTGACTCTAGGTTGATTTGGAATTTAGATTGCTGCAGAATGTGTTAGGGAATGTTCACAGAACATATTTTGGTGCGTATTTTGAGGTGAAATATGTGCCATAATGCCTGCAAAACAATGTTCTAAACACTTCTCATAGACTGCTATGTAAAGTACGCGTCGTCATTCACACAACAATCTTTTACTCTCGTATTTTTTGGCACATATTTTATGCGCCTGAAAAGAATTGTCATGTCAGTTCTTTCACGCGTATATGCGGTGTGAAAGAATAAATTATAGGAGGCAGAAATCTGCCACGGGCACTACGTGTCATCTTTGCATTGAAATTACACGTTAGCAAGCACATACTTTCAACAATGCAAAAAAACGCATTTTTCGGCGCGCAAAGGTACTTGCCAGAATTACGCTGTGTGAACAAACTCTTAGTGTTATATTAAAGGGGATGTATCGCTTCATCAGTTCGCCTGTTTTCTTGAAGCTTGATTCTCTCAGTTCCTGAAATCCAGAGGTGTTTCTTCCCTCCCAGCTGGGTGTTTCTTAACTGAAGGGAGATGACATCATCCCCTCCCCTTCACTGTTCATGCTCGCTCCCGAGTCAATGTGCTCCCCCCTATCTCTGTCTGAGTCCACATGTCACTGTGTCGTTCCTCTCCAGATGCAGTCTTATTTTGTAAGAGCTGTTTGTTTACATACCACAGGCCTGCATTCAGTCTAGACAGCCTTCTATGAACTCAGAGCGCTGATCTCTTCTCCTCTCACAGCTGGAGGTTTGTTACAGTTTACACAAGGCACAGAGGCACAATTCTTCTGTTTTCTGATTGTAGAAACAGCTGCAGTGTTAGTGTGTTTCTTCTGGCTGTGCAGAGTGAAATGCTGCCGGACCCTTTTTCTGAGTGAGAGAGGCATGAATGCACGCTCCTGTTAATACGAACGGGGGCCAGACAGAATGTAAATTAGTAGAGCCGTCAGCCAATGAAATGAAAGGAGGAGGGATCCGACCGACACTGGGGAACTGTGTTTACACAAAATGAAGATAAGGCAGACTGTGAAAACAAGACAGCTATGCAAATGACATCCATTTGCAAAGTTGCTTGTTTTCACTGTCCCCATATTCTGAAGACCATTTAATGAAATGATAAAAACCCTTTAATTAACCTCTTAAGGACGCTATTTGGGGATTTTCATTTTTTTATGCCACACCTTTTTTATTTTTAGCATGCTTTGTTTTTTGCAGCAGAAGTTGTATTCTTTAGTGGGCCCATTTAAACCACTAAATAATGTATTGGAAAGCCCAAAAATTCTTTGTATGGTGGTGGAATTGGAAAAAAATCTATTGTGCTATTTAAAGTGGTTCATTTTCACAGAGTTGTCTGTATGGTATAAATGTTATGTTATCTTTGTCCTGAGAGTTGGTATGATTACAGTGATACCCAATTAATATAGTTTTCATTATGTTTAAGCACTGAAAAAAAAGTTTAAAAAAACCTTTTATTAAAAGTTGCTTTGTATTGCTGTTTTGCTACACCAATAGATGTGTGTGAAGACTTGTTTTACATGGGCCGAAGTGCAGTTTTTATTGGTACCATTTTGGGTTAAATGTGACTTTAGCTTTTTATTCCAATGTTTGATGCCTTGCATTATTGTAAAAAAAGCCATTGAGCAAAGTCACTGAATTGTATTAAAAGTTTAGGTTTGCTTGGTCTATTCCTCATTGCACTCTGCCCTTTTTATTACCATCCTATCTTCTCAAGGGTGGCAAACAAGAAGGGCCATTGAAGCCTATCGAAAGTTTTATGACATCATTATTTTAAACATGTCCACATGAAATATACTAATGCATGTTTATGTCCACATGTTTTTTTTTTTTACTAGGATGTGTTCTCATAATATCTGTGGTGGAACAACTTGCTCAAATACATAACAGTTCAGCACAAAAGGCAATGGAGTTCCTGTGTTCTTATATGCCTGGTAAGCATTGTTTTAGTTATAATCAATACTACAGTTAAACATAATGGGATATTCTAGCAAAAGACATTTATGGCAAATCCACAGCTTGCTTGGCTGTTTTTTGAAACTTATAGATTTAAATTGAGAGAGCTACACATACATGGCCAGATCTTTTTGGGTTTCTCAATTTCTAACAGTTTCATGTTGTTATACACTACAAAATAGGGGTCATAGGATCCCTGTTCTCACAATAAGTGGGCTGCCCCTACTTAACTAACAATTCTAACATATCCATAACATGTCATTAAGCCCTGCGGTAAAAATACCTCTTTCATTTTCTAGCTAAACACTAAATCTGACTAGTTTTATAATTTTATGTATAACCAATATATTTTTTTTCTTTTTTTTACAATTCGCAGATGAAGGAGGTATAAGAGGAATCTGTTCCCTTATCGCTGAACTCTTTGGACCTGATCTAATCAAGCTGTAAGCTTCACTAATCCTACACATCACATAGTGTAAAAGTAGTCAGGCAGAGAGCACAGTAGATATCCCAGCCTTGTTTTCTGCTAACTCGAATAAGGCCTCATGCATATGGCAATAGTAAGAATCCATACAACATCCAAGTTGTACAGAGCTTAATGGCACACCCATATACTTCCAGCTTCACATATTATTACATTTAATAGTTATATAGTTAAATTTTAAATATAATATATTTTATATAATTAATTATATTATATATATTATATTGCCACCCGCTCCAAAATGAAAGATTTCAAACCCTGATAAAAACTTGTGTATACAGCAAAGACTCCTGGGAAAAGAGCTGAGGAGCTCCACAGTGCACTCTATTGGATGTAGTTATCCTCAATTCACATGTTGCTCGCAGTAACCTTGCAGTGTGAGAGGGATTTAAGTCAAACCAGTTAAGTTCATCTACAAACAGCTGCTTCAGGGTATTTGCCCCTTGTCAGTGCAGAGTAGGGCAAATACCCCGAAACAGCTGTCTGCAGTTGAATTTAACTGGTTTGGCTTAAATCTCTTTCACACTGCTAGGCTCCTGCGAGCTGCATGTGAATTGAGGATAACTATTTCCAATAGAGCGCACTGTGGAGCTCCTCAGCTCTTTTCTCAGAAGCCTCTGCTTTATGCAAAACAATCAGTGAGGTCTGAAAGGCACGTAAATCCTCACAGCGACCAATTTATTGGTGGCTCTCCCCAAGGAGAGATTTCTCCCTTCTAAAAACTCCACAAGCACCACATGAAATGAAAGGGGAACTCTGATTGGTTGCTATGGGCAACAAAGAAAGTCTTTGACTTAGACTTGCGGCCCCTTCTGGAGTCCTATTGCGGAGCAGGAAGCACTCGCTCTCTGCTCCGGAATAGCATCTTCAGCTTTGTGCGCTTCCAGAGGAGTCGCATACAGCTAAGCGATGAAACAGTGTGGTGAAACAACCCCTTTAATCACCATAGCCGTTCCAGTTACAAGCATGATCACTCCTGTCTTTTACATTTGGGCATTGCAGGGTTTAGTTCGATCCAACAGCTCAGACACATAACATTTGTCCCATTAATCATTTGATCACTGGTAGTATTAAAGGGGATTTGCCAGGACGCAAGTTTATTACCTTCCTTATCAGCACAGGGAGAATGTCAACAAATCACGCTGAGTCATTAAGGCTGCAGGGCTGAGAGGGAGGGGGTGAGTAAGGAGTGAGGAATAAGGGAGCGTCTCAAAACTTAAGTGAATAATTAAACAGTACAACAGTGGATTCTCAATACAGCAAGACACAGCCTCATAGACTGCACTTTCTACCCGGTGCCTTAAAAGCTCATTAATTTTGCCTGTCATCAGATAAGAAGTGTTTCACGCAAGTGTGGCCTGTCATCTCCTAGGTCGTGTCTAGTGGAAGTTTTCAGGTAACTAAGGGGGATTTAGAAATGCTTTTAGCTCTCAGAGTCTTAACTTTTTGTAATCACATATATTGAGAAAAGTGTTTAAAATTTACCCATTTTGGAGGTTCCCACAGTAAAACATTACATGGTGGCAAAACCCCTTTAAGATATGTTCAGACGTCAGACTTTTTCTATCTATCTATTTTTTCTGTGTTTCTCAGCAGTAATGTGAGGCAGTATCTCGAATTTCCGACAATGATTTTTACTTTACAGAGACCATTTTTGTCTCTAATTTGGATGCAGGTTAGCCTTATTTCAATGGGGCTAACCCACATCACGCCTGCCGGAGCGGAGTCTGAGGAGGATGTGCTCAAAAGAATGAACATGTCCATTTTTTTTTCTGCATCACAGCTTTAAAATCCATAAGTCCATGCTGTAGTTTACAGTGTGATATACAGTGAAGACTGGCCATTCAAAATATGACAGATGGATTATGTGAGGATTTTAACATGGAATCCGAAACAGAATCCGTGTCGAATTCCTCATGGAATCCATTATGTGAATCTACCCTTAAAGGCAGTGGCATGACACTGTGCTCTATTGTATACATAGTGATCATTAAGAAAAAACATTTATCCCTCTTTTTCTGGGCCAAAGCACTTGACTTGCAGTTGCACAATTCATGGGCCAACGTGGTTTTGAGGGTTAATATTTCTCATATCATTTATTTCCCTGCACCCAAAGACAATCATTAAATGATAATGTGATTTTACCTAAGCTATGCATACAGTTATACAGAAAAATAATAAGTCTGCATTAACATTTTAAAGGTATTTTTTTCCTTTAATTGTCCCCTAAGGTTAAACCACAGACTGAAAGCAGATGTAATTTGCCATGCAGTAAAGCTATGTAAAGCTGAACCACACCAGCCGGTCTGTCATCTGTATGAGAAGCCTGTGGTAAGAACTTGCTAAACTTACAATAATAAAAACACAAAAAAGAATGAGATCCGTGATCTTTTCTAAGAACCCTGAGGTTATTGTTAAACATGAAAACTCATATCACATGTGCTGAGAATTTCCCAGTGACTAATTCAAAGTGTATGATACTCCTATGAGTTACGTATACACTCAAACAGGCTGCAGGTTGAGAGAGACATATGCAATACTATTTATTAGTAATTTAGTATAACTTTAAGTTGCTTAAGATGGTTTACTGTCGCAGTTACTTTAAAATACTGTCACGTCCTTAGGTAAATAGAATGCCAGGTATGTGGATTCTCTGCGCCACCATGAGCGTGGATGGTATAACTCGCAGTGGTAGTCGAAACACAGGACAAGGACAGCAGGTTCCAGTACAGATGACAGTAGGTGTAGCTGTAGACAGGTGACGCAGTCCCAGGACAGTAGCAGACTTAGAACTGCGGCAGATATGCAGCAGATAAACGGAGTGGTGCAGCAGCAGGTAAACAACAGATGGCGCACTAGTAACACAGGAAAACAACAGTGATACAGCAGCTAGGGGTCAAGCTCTATGTAGGTAGACAACAATGAACTGAACAGGAGCAAGGACAGGAAGTTCCTTTTATGAAAACAGGGTCACAGGTTAATTGGCAGGTAATAGGGTACTATCTCCTTATTACCACAGCCACAGAGAATGGGTACGAGACTGAGCAGGAGAATGGACTGGTAGGTTATACTGAGCGATGAGGGACGTCGCCGGAGCAGAGACAGGAGCTGGGACTGGAAAGAACAGCACAGGGGCATCAGAGAACGCCACAGCAACGGCCATGACACGGCCATGCCCACGGCTCAGCATGGGAGCAGCGGCATGGATCGTGACAAATAGAAAGGTAGTAACAAGTAATCTCTATGTATTGAAAAATTTAATTTCTTTGTGATAGTTGTAAGTAAAGATTTTAAAGGGGTTTTGCCACGAAGTAAAATTAACGTGGGAATTGCAAATGAAATAACAAACATTTTCACCATTCATTATTAAAAATTCTGCACCGTTTTTGTCTTAGCTGCTCCTTTAGTGATCCATTGTTTACAGCTCGTCTCCAGGGGATATGACCAGGGCTGAGAGCTCCTCAATCCTGGTCAGACATGCTCAGACATCACTTCACCTCTCAGGCAGCTACTGAGTGTTCAAACCTCAGGTGCTGTCACTCTGCTACCATCCTCTGTACTCCTTAGTAATAAGTCAAACAGTGCAAATAAAAAAGAAACCTCAATAAGGTATGTGCATTGATAAAGAGAAAAAAAACACAGGTTTGATTCCTGCAGGGATTTGAACCTAGGACCCTTGTGCTGTGAAGCAAAAACATTACCTCTCAGCTACTCACAATCCTTTACATAAGCAGACCTTTCTTTGACTACAGAGAGGAAGGACATGGTGATTTCAGCCTGCTGGTTCACATGATATACAGTTCAAACAAATCACACACACCCCCTTCTGAGCACCCAGAGCTGAAGAGCTGGATACAGGAGGTATGAGATGAGATCGTGGCAAAACCCTTTAAGTTATAAAGCATTATTTCACTTTCAGAAAAATTTCAGTTTAACTCTGTATAAAAGAATCTAGGTTTTATTTATATTTTCTGATTTTGAGTTATTTCATATTGGCTTCTCCATTCATAAATAGCTGCTTTCAAAATTTGCTCAAAATGTTTGCTGTTGGCCATTAGACTAGACAGACATTGAAAGTGAACCTGTCAGGTGGTTTATGCTGCCCTATCTGAAAACCAGATGTGGGAGAGAATCTGATTTCTGTGATGTAAAGGTTTATATGATTTAGAGCAGAATTTCTGAGCAAAAAGCAAAGTGAATCCTGACAGGAGTGTTAGGAGAGACAGTGAAAGTCCTGGTTACCCTGCCCACATACAGGGATTGACCGTTTTGTTCTGTACACACACTGATACAGGGAAAGCTGTCAATCACTGTTTATGGGCAGGGTAAGCAGGACTTGGAGTCTTGTCAGTATTTTCTCTGCTTTTTACTCAAATGTCTTCAACTCTGCATATATTATTAGGTCTACATACAAAAATACCTTATTCTGCTGCCTGCTTCAAAAGTATCATGGCCTTTTTATAGAGGTAATCTGTTGCACCTCTGATGAGTATATATGAAGTAATATAAAAAGGTGACGGCACACTTGATTCAAAGTAAAGTACAACTCCCAGTGTGACTCCAGTAGAAGTATTTCCATTGTGACCTGATAAAGAATTAGAGTTTGCTGAGCAATGGCACTGTTCTCCACTCAGCAGTAGTAGCCACTTAAAGGGGTGTTTGCACAAAGTAAAGTCCACTGCACAGGTCAGTTCTCAGCTAGGTGTGCGCTGACCGTGCATGAGAATAAGGAGGGCGGTGCTATCAGCGATTCTCACCATTAACTTCTACTAGGAGTTCCCAATTAAAGTTGAGCGCACTCACTCGTCAATATTTGGAACTCCCATAGAAATAAATGAGAAGAACGGCCACAAGCGCCTCCCTCCTTATTCTAATGCACCATCGGCTCGCAGTTAGCTGAGAGAAAACCTGTGCAGTGGACTTTACTTTGTAGGAAAACTTTTTAGATAGGAAAGATGCATCTGAGGCATCAAACGCCCAGAAAAGACCTAAAAAAAGAATCATACCCAAGATCAAACACCTAAAAATTTCAGAGCTGAAATGAGACCCCTTAATATAATAAGCCCCCTAAACTAATCACATCTCAGAACAGACTCTTTAACAAATTCAGGCCTTATACTAGATCCCAAAATTAATTCCAACCCCACATCAGACCCTGAAATAAATTATAGCCTCAGACCGCACTCCAAAATAAATTCAGACCAAAGGCAAGACCACAAGACAAATTCAGATGCCAGACCACATGATGAATCAGACACTAAAACTAATTTAGACTCAAAACCAAAAAGTAATTAAAGGAGTTGTCTCGTTCCAGCATTTGGTCACCTTTTTATGCTTGTTGCCAAGCAGAGCTTGTGAAATCTAGGGGACATGTTTCTCCTCCAGATAGGGAGTATCTTCACTCTCTGCAGACATGCCTCCAAAGTGTGCACATGATGATTTATTCTGTATGAGCTGGGGAAGGAGAGGTTCTCAGCCGTCATTGGAATAATTGGAAATGAAAAGCTAAGTGTAACTTGATACTTTATATCTAAATTTCTCCGACTCTGGGAAAGATGTATGATTTTTTTTTTTGTCTCTCTCACTGACACACCTCAGATCTGCAAAACAAAATCATACGCTTTATCTGTTTGTGTTTACATGGAACTGCACAGCTGTCTTACAAGTGGTTTACGTGGTACATCGCATCTGTCTCACAAAAGTTTTTTTTCATGTGACTGCACAGCACATCTGTGCTCGTTCTCGCTATGTAATTTACGTGGGACTGCACCTCTTACATAGGACTTCTGTGTACAGTTGTGTTTTCTGATTTACGTGGGACTGCATGAGGCACAAGTGATTTACGTGGGACTGCACATCGGTGTCGCAAAACATTTTATGTGGGACTGCACAGCACAGCTGTGTTCTCTCTCTCTATGTAATTTGCCTGGGACTGCACATTTTACATGAGACTGCAGTGTTCAGCTGTGTTCTCTGTTTCTGATTTATGTGGGACTGCATATGATATTTACATGGGACTTCAGATTTGTGTCTCAAAATAGTTTTTCATGGGACTGCACTCTCTCTGATTTATGTGGGGCTACACAAGAGATTACATGGGACCGCAGATTTGTGTCACAAAATAGTTTTACGTGGGATGGCACAGTCTCTCTGTCGCTCGCTCTAATTTACGTGGGACTACACTTTATATTTACATGGGACTGTAGATTTGTGTAACAAAATAGTTTTACGTGGGACTGCTCAGTCTCTCTCTGATTTCCTTGGGACTGCATCTCCTCTCTCTCTCGTTCGTGCACGCTGCTGCGACCTCGTCCCTGCGCGTTCTCATCTGCGACCTGGGTGGGACATGCAGCTCAGCCGACAGCCAGTAATACATTAGCTGGGCGTTACCCGACCTGGGCTCTAACACCGTTGCTAAGCACAAATAAAGCAGCCCATTCTCATAAACCATAGCACTTTGCTTATGGTAACCAAGGACGTACATACTTAGATTGTTGGTCCCCTCATTTTGATCTTTGTAGTGAGACAACCCCTTTAACAGGATCTTTCAGGGGATGACCATTCTTTATTTTTCTCAATAGTCTAAACAACTTTTAACACTGCATATCTTAAATGCAAACCAATTCACTTTCAGATTCACCACTTTGAGCATTCTCACAGGCTGTTCCCAACATGCTCAGAACCGACCACATAATTTTCCCATAAACCCTCGTGGCATTAGACCTCTTCCTCTGGCTACTGTCCCTAGAAATCTCTCATAGTAATTACAGTACTGTGTCCTGATATGTTTTGTTATACTGCAATCCCACACTTCTTTAAAGGGCATCAATTCACATAGTGTTGGGGGACAGAAGAATAAAAAGACTGACCGGTCGATTAAATAATACTAAATGGCATCCTGCTGATAATGTCAATTCAAATACAGCAGTCAGAATGCTCACAAGTCAGTGGAACTTAGGAAAGCGTATGCTCATTTGCCTTACCTGATGCAGCTACAGTTGAAAGCAGAAGTTTATATACACTATATAAAAAGACACATATGTTTTTACCAAGGATTACCAAAATAATTTATATTTGCCAAATGCCAGAATTATATGAGAGAGAGAATTTTTAAGGCATTCTTATTACTTTCTGCAAAGTCAAAAGTTTACATACATTTCATTAGTATTTGGTTGCCCTTAAACTGTATGACTTGGGTCAAATATTTTGGATATCTTTCCACAAGCTTCTCAAAATAGTTGGTAGGAATTTTGGCCCATTCTTCCTGACAGAACTGGTGTAACTGAGTCATGTTTGTAGGTCACCTTGCTCGCGCTTGACTTTTCAGCTTTGTCCATAAATTTTCAATAGGATTTAGATCAGAGCTTTGTGATGGCTACTCCAAAACATTGACTTGGTTATCCTTAAGCCACTTTGTAACGAGTTTGGCAGTATGCTTCGGGTCATTGTCCATTTGGAAGACCCATTTCTGCCCAAGCTTTAACTTCCTGGCTGATATCTTGAGATATTGATTCATCTATTTTGTGAAGTGCACCAGTCCCTCCTGCAGCAAAACAACCCCACAACATGATGCTGCCACCCCCCATGGTTCACTGTTGGGATGGTGTTCTTAGGCTTCCAATCTTCTCCCTTTTACCAAATGTAACAATGGTCAATATGGCCAAACAGTTCCATTTTAGTTTCGTCAGACCACAGGGCATGTCTCCAAAAAATGTAGGTCTTTGTTCCTGTGTGCATTTGCATACATTAATCTGGCTTTTATATGTTTCTTTTGGAGTAATGGTTTCTTCCTGGCAAAGTGGCCTTTCAGTCCATGTTGATACAGTACTCATTTCACTGTGACACAATCTTACCAGCTTCTGCCAGCATCTTCACAAGAACTTTTGCTTTTGTTTTTGGGTTGATATGCACATGTCAGATAAAAGCACGTTCATCTCTGAGACACAGAACCCGTCTCCATCCTGAGCTGTATGATGGCTGGACATTCCCATCTTGTTTGTACTTTCATATAATTGTTTGTACAGATGGAAAAGGCACCTTCAGGTACCTGGAAATTGCACCCAAGGTGCAATTGTGGACTTGTGCAAGTCCACAATTCTCTTCCTGATATCTTGGCTGTTTTTTTTAGACTTTCCCATGTTACACACAGAAGAAGTGTGTTTCTGGTGTGCATTAAAATACATCCACAGATGTGTCTCTAATTAACTCAGACGTTTACAATAAACCTATCAGAAGCTTGCAAAGACATGATATCATCATATGGGCTATCCAAAATTGTTTAAAGGCATAGTAATCCTAGTTTATGTAAACTGTTGACTTTACAGAAAGTAATAAGAAAGTAATAAAAATTCCTTCAAAATTCTCTCATTATTCTGCATTTGGCAAACATAAATAATTTTGGTAATCCTAATTGACCTAAAACTGGTAAGGTTTATTCTGATTTCATGTTAGATAGTGAGAAAAAACATGCATGTGTGTCTTTTTATATAGTGGATGTAAACTTCTGGTTTCAACTGTATATGCATTCCACTCCAAACCATCATGCCAATAGCAGTGTCTGATGTAGTGCTGTACTTACGTGATCTAGTGGAAGGGTCTGAATACGTAATGCAGCTAGCAGATGGTAATGAACAAAAACGCCATCTCCTGCAGCCAATTTGATTATTTCACTGGCTGCTTCACTCGAAGCAAGTATATGGCTGAGATCATTTTGATGAAAAACAAAGTTCTTAAAGTGTGAATCCTTGGTATAGTGGAAACAGGCTATTTATAATTACTATTTTTCTTAAATAAAAGGAAAATGCTTCATATGGTTTTTTTTGCAAAATGACATATACATATATGTGTAGTATTTATTTAAAATATACACACATATAATGTATTTAATGAACAGAAATGTTAACAGTAAAGTTGTACTCAACAGATAAGGAGAATTTTATTGCAGAAAAAAGAAGGTGTATATATAACAACCCTATAATCAGGATCAAGAGAGTCACTATAAAAAAAGAAAAGATCAGTTAATTAGAGAATGCAAAGCAAGAGTGTTGTAACATGTGTGATAGTTAAAGGGAAATTCCCGTTTGATTGATTCCTTTAGCTTTAAGTATGTGGGCAATAAAGACTATTATCAAATACATTGCAGGTCTAATTTTGCTTCTCTTTAGAGTTCGGAGCAGATCTTATCTCCTGTTTTTGCACAAAAGCTTCCCTAATTACCAGTCATCTCTCCTTGCTTTTACAAGCTCAGCAGTGATGGGGATGGTGATGTCACTCCATGACAGGAGCTTGTTTACATTAATTACTGATAAGTTTTAACCCTTTAGAGTTCTGTAGCCTTGTGCACTACAATTTATAAATCTCCTACACATATCACTATAACAAGATCATCTAAGAATAGCAAAGTCTATATGTCACTCATTGCTGTATTACCACCCACAGCCTGCACCGTTTTTCCCTCTGATGCCCCCACCCTCCCATGATGATTGGTTGCCATGGAAACCAGAAGCCTCATGCAGGCTTCCGTAACTGCCATGTACATACACCTAATTACACCTTGCCATAAAAAATAACAAAAGATAACAAATATTAAAAGTTTAAATCACCACTCTTTTGCCATTTTAGAAATACCAAGAGAAAAATTAAATTAAATTAAATTAAAAAGTTACATATAACTGGTATCTTCACCTTTGTAAAATTCTGATCTATTCTGATCAATTTTTCTTGGTCATTTCATTTCTCTAAATAATGGAATAAATGGTGATCAAAAAGTCGTATGTATCCTAAAATGCTCCAAATGAAAACTACATTTCAGCCCACAAAAAGGAGCCCTCACTCAGATCCATAGGTGGAAAACAAAAAAAATTGGTCACAGTAAATGGCATTTCAGCAAAAATATTAAAACTATAAAAAGTTTTTTTTTAACATAAAAACATTACTAAACCTCTACAAATTTGGTATCACTGGAATCATAACAATCTGCAGAATACAGATAATACATCATTTGAAAGCTTTCATTGAGTAGTGTAAACAGATGTAAAGAATATACATTTTGGGCGACATGTATGAATGTTGGTGCTGACAGGCCAGTTCTAAATAGCTTTAAGGCTGTGTAGAATGCGCCAGAATGTATGAATCTGTTCTTCTGCATGGCATACATACAGGCAGAGTCTAGTGCCAATACGACATCTCAGGCTCAGGTCGACCACCTTTAACCTGGTCTGGCTGTTCTAACTGTTCTATATTTGACGTCAAAGAATTTTGAATGTGTCTACTTCTATGAATGTGGTGCAACACGCCCCGAGAACGCCCCTAATCTTTGGCGCATTAAAAAGTGTGTTTGGCGCATTACAAAGGCACTTATCTCGTCAAAGTTTGGAGTGCAACTGTTCATACATTCTTTTTGGCTCAAAGTACACCAGAAAACTGGTGCAGCCCCATTCAAACATGTCGCCCTTTGTGTACAAAGATAGAAAAAGGTATGTTCTCTTGCAAATTATTAGACTTTACAAATTTAACAATGAGATGAAAAGAATACTAGCTTTATAACCAGGAGTAAGGCAGTAAAACAATTGTCAAACAAGAATTCTAGACTTCACATGACTAGTAGAAAGTTGCAGTCAGAAAATGCATCGATGCTGGCAGAAGGCAATGTAATGAGGGCCAAACAATAATGTTAGACTTTTTTTGCGCGTGTTTGTAGTGTAGAAAACGCCTGAATCTATGAACCTGTTCTACTACGGGTCATAGTTTTAGCGCTTTCTAGCTACAAAGCAACACTTCTGGCTCAGGTAAACCACTTTTAAAGTGCTCTACCTGTTCCAGCAGTAATGCACCTGGATTTGTCATACTGAAGCTATAAATATATAGCTTTATACAGTTGTAGTGCGACACGCCTCCAACATACCCCCCGATCTCAGGCGCATTACAAAGTGCAGCAGTCACTCTGTAATGCGCCTGATACTGGAGTGGTAGATAAAGAGAATATCCAGCGTACTCCAGTACATAGCAGAGCTACGGGCATTGTCATTTTATCTCCAATTTACAAAAAAGCTGGTGCAACTGGAGTATGCTGGACATTCTCTTTATCTACTATTGACTGGTTGTCTCAACAAGTCCGTGCGTCCCTGGCTGGGTAAGCTGGTGAACACATTTGCTTTAATATTGGAGTGGACCTGTTGAAAAGATGACAGACGTCTGGTGCAGCCCCGTTCATACATGTCACACTATAAGTCTGGAAATAAATTAGAATTAAAATAGATTCTATGGCCAAAATACGCTGAAAAGAAAATGGCTATATAAAAATAGAGGGGGATAGGAAAAAAAAAGAAATAAAAGGAGATTGGGGATTAATAGACAAACCAGAGTGACAGCAGGGGAGGAAGGGAGGTATAAATGGGAGAGTAAAAGGGATTCGTAAGACAATATGATGAAGGATATATATATGTGTTTCTCACCGGAATTACTAAGGACTAATTGTAAATAAGGATGAAGAAAGGAGCAATAAGTCTCAGGGCATATCCCTATTCATGGATATGAAATTGGAGCCAGGGAGTTCATGTTTTTTTTTTTTTTTTTTAGTAAATTGTACTTGTTTGGCATATGTTATGTATGTAACCCCCTTGAATGTACAGTGGCCTGGAATCATTGGCCACTGTGAAAAAATTTGAAAAAATATTTACGAACTCTGCGAACCATTCCTCAATTGAAAGATGGTCCATGAATTTCTAATGCCTAGAAACTGTCTTGATAACTTGTAACAGATGACAGAGGAGAGATCGGAGGAGATGTAGTGTACAGGAGTTGGTGGTACAATACACTACTAAAATTGTGTAAAACTTTATTGTATTAGATATGGTGCTTGTGACTAATGCAAGAAGAGCCTGTGTTAAAGTATACAAATGGTTAATGTACTGCAAAAGCTCATAACAAGAAGTATTGCCTGGGAGACCAAGGTCTGGCCTTAGTGTATAAATTGCCCTGTAATTGGTTTGGGCTGGCTAGTCAGTTATTAGTTTGTTGTTGAACAGTTCGGGCGCATCCCCACGGCATAGGACAAATACCGGACGGTATTTGTCCTGTTTTGCGCCCGTACCCACATCGGTGGGGGAAGGGGGGGCGCTTTTCTCTGCGATGAGCTGAGAAAAGTCCTCCCCCTTCACATTGAGAAGCACAGATTCCGTCCGAAAACTGGACGGAAGAATGTGCTTGCTCAATGTTTTGCCGCCGGATCGCCGGCGGCAAAACCGCCCGACGGAAAACCTGTGCAGTGGGGACTGCTGCACGAGTTTTCCATAGAGCACAATTGTGTTCATTTTCAGGCGGTCTGAAAAACCGCAAACCGGCTGAAAAACCGGCCGAAAACCCGTGCCGTGGGGACATGGCCTTCATGCTCTACCCCTGGATAAGTCAATACTGGCCTCATGGTACCTTAGGACCGGAGCCCATCTCCTGCTCACTGCCACACTTGCAAGATGATTCTCTGAAGAAGATAACTCTATGCAGCTGTCTAGAAGGAGACAACAGCAGTTGACATTAGTTAAGACCTCACATTAGTTGATGACCAGTTCGCCTCTGGCCTGCCTCAACACTAATTCAATTGATAGAAAGGATGTCCGGATCACCTGGGGTTCAGAAAGGCTCCTTGTTTGACTGGTCCGTTGGGGATTTTATTGGTCGTTTTTTGTGATGCTTTTTAATGTGAGCTGTGCAATCTGCTAATCTGTACAGAGACTGTGTGAATAATACAACCTGTGTTTGTTGAGCACCTTTCACTGGGTAAAGGAGAGGTGGTTTTGTCTACCAGTTTGACTCCTGCCTGTTTGTCTGCACCGCACATCAAGGGCACCTCACATACCATCCCAGGCAGTCTGAGTACTACTACCACCTACAGTGTGTGCCCCGGAGGAAATTACCACCATCAGCGCTGTTTCAGGTGTGCTGAGTGTCTTTGGACAAAGTCAAAGCTACCTGCAGACTTTCTCCACTATAAATTCATGCTCAGGACTTACCACACTGTCCTTCACTGCGCCAAGCAAAAATATTTCACCTCCCTCATCTCAACCTTACACAAGAACCCAAAACGCCTGTTTGACACCTTCCACTCCCTCCTCAGGCCAAAAGCTCAGACTCCGGCCAGAGACCTCTGTGCTGAAGACCTGACCACTCACTTCAAAGACAAAATTGACAGTATCTGGCATGACATCTTATCACAAACACCAAGCAGAATCCATCCTGTCCCTCCCCGCATGTCCTCTAATCTGCTTTCAGCCTTTGACCCGTCATCAGAAGAAGAAGTGTCCAGGCTTCTGCTGTCTGCAGCCCACCACCTGCTCTAGTGACCCATTCCTCCCACCTTGTCCAGTCTATTTCCCCCAGCTATCATCTCTCACATAACTGCAATCTGTAACCTCTCTCTCTCCACTGGTATCTTCCCATCCTCCTTTAAACACGCTATTATAACCCCCTTACTGAAAAAGCCCTCTCTGGACCCGTCCTGCGCCACTAACTACCGACCAGTCTCTAACCTGCCCTTCATCTCTAAACTCTGGAACGCTTGGTCTACTCTCGCCTAATCCGCTATCTCTCTGCTAACTCTCTTCACGATCCTCTGCAATCAGGTTTCCGCACCCTACACTCCACGGAAACTGATCTAACTAAAGTCTCCAATGATATCCTAACAGCAAAATCTCAGGGGAACTACTCATTGCTGCTTCTTCTGGATCTCTCTGCAGCATTTGACACTGTTGATCACCACCTCCTCCTCAACATGCTCAGCGCCATCGGTATCCAGGACACCGCTCTCTCTTGGTTCTCTTCCTACCTCTCTGACCGCTCCTTCAGTGTCTCATTTTCCGGTTCTACCTCTTCTCCTCTTCCTCTTGCTGTTGGGGTTCCACAGGGATCCGTTCTTGGTCCTCTCCTCTTTTCATTGTACACAGCCCCCATTGGACAAACCATCAGTAGATTCAGCTTCCAGTACCATCTCTACGCTGATGACACTCAACTATACACCTCCTCCCGAGAAATCACTCCTGCCCTGCTACAAAACACCAGTGACTGTCTGTCCGCTGTCTCTGACATCATGTCCTTCCTGTATCTTAAACTAAACCTCACTAAAACTGAACTTCTAGTCAGTCCACCGTATACTAACCACCCCCACCCTGCTATCTCTCTGTGTGTGTGTGGCACCACCATTTCTCCCAGGCAGCAGGCCCGCTGTCTTGGGGTTATACTAGACTCGGATCTGTCCTTCAAACCATATATCCAATCCCTTGCCCGATCCTGTCACCTGCACCTCAAGAACATCTCCAGAATCCGTCCTTTTCTCACTGTGGAAACAACTCAAACTCTCAGTGCTGCTCTTATTCTTTCTCGTCTTGACTACTGTAACTCCTTGCTTATCGGTCTCCCACTCCCGTAAAACTCTCCCCTCTCCAATCTGTCCTGAATGCAGCAGCCAGGCTTGTCTTTCTCTCTAGCCGCTATACTAATGCCTCTACCCTGTGTCAGTCACTGCACTGGTTGCCCATTCAGTACAGGATACAGTATAAACTCATCACTCTCACCTATAAAGCTCTCCACAGTGGTGCACCCCCCTACATCTCCTCCCTCATCTCTGTCTACCACCCTACCCGGGCGCTCCGCTCTGCTACTGATCTAAGATTACACACCTCACTCATCCGAACCTCCCATGCCCGTCTACAAGTTTTCACACGTATTGCACCAGTTCTCTGGAACATGTTACCCCATGTGATCAGGCACACTCACAACCCTCGCAGTTTTAAGGGTGCTCTGAAAACCCATCTTCTTAGACAAGCCTATCAAGATCCCTAATTGTGTAAGCCCCCAAATTCTGTCACACATTCATCACTTCCGAAACTTTGGCACCCACAGGCACCTATCTGTATATAGATGTATGGTTGGGATGGCAGGTTCATCCACTTTTTTGTATACTACCCCATATTTATGTAACATGGCTGGACCATTGTAAACCAAGCACTTGTAACCCTTTGTTTCACACCCAATACACCTAATAGATTGTAAGCTCTTGCGAGCAGGGCCCTCACACCGTGTGTCTGATTTGTACGTAGCTTTTTTATAATGTAATGTCTTATTTGTCTGTGCTTATTCCCTCTATATTGTAAAGTGCTGCAGAATATGTTGGTGCTATATAAATAAAGATTATTATTCTTATTTTTACCGTCCAAAGTGCAGACCCCCTCTTCACTGTAGTGTTGCCTGGGATGCATGAGAGGTATGGTCAGCGAATGACACAATGACATTAATAAGCCATGCTATTTCCATCCTTCCTGTTGCTTCCCTGGCATGCTACAGAGAGATCAAACATAAATAATAGGGCAGCCTCTGGCGATTTTGGGAGGTCTCATTGATATATTGATAGACAGCATCCCAGAGCCTTGCCAATGAAGGACAACTCCACCATATGTGTATCATAGTGCCGACAGCTGCATTACAACCTCAACATACATCTGAGACTGAGGGATACCACTTGTGCAGCACGAGAGGAACCCTGTACCAATAGGACAGAATTTTGAAACTGGTTTCCTGCGCCTTTGGGGCTATTGTAGCTTTGTGGGTGAGTGTAAAACACCCGTGCGCCATTGTGAGGAGGTCAATTGTTCATTGAATTCTTTTTCCCACGCTGCACGATATGGAGGAAGGTCTGAACGATTAGTAGGGGAGAATTCTGCATATAGTAGAAACAGTATGCCTTGGTGGAGAATCCATGAGACACATTTGTTCAAAAGAAGTAAGAGGTCTTTGAGCTTTCAGGATGTGCTTGATATAGCTGATAACATAGCTGATAACATGTCGTAACTGGGTATAATGAAAGTGAGAAGATTTATGGGAGGTGATCTCAGAGGGAAGGAATTGATACGGAGTAGGATAAGTTCCTAATAAGACTTTGTCAAGGCGTAGGGGGGGAAGGCAGGAGTGGTGGATACCTCGTTGGTTGTGATTGTGACTAAAGTGTGTCGGGTGGAAAAGGAGGTAGGGTATATATTTGTTAAGTAAGGAGACCAGATCCAGGGGAGAGAAGTCAAAGACAGCTTGCACAAATCACGGGCTATACGAGTCCACAATTTCTTGCTATTCCGGCACACCATGTTCAGCGTTCTGGAAAAAACTGAAGCCATATAGTACTTTTTGCAGTCTGGCAGACCTAACCCTCCCAAACTTGTATGTCTAGATAAGATTACATAGGAAATCTGGGGTGATTTGAGAACCATATAAAGGCCATAAAAATTCTTTGGATAATTCTCCAAAAAGAGTTGGGAATGTAGTTCAGCTCGGACATAAGAGGGGGCATAGAGGAGAGAGGATCTGTAATGTATACCAAGAGCTCATCTGCGAAGGCAGAACATTTATACGTATGCCATTAGAAATGTTGAAGGTATCAGATAAAAATCTGTTGATTTTTCATTTGGCAAAAGGAGTTCGGTAAAGGGCCATGATTTTAGAGGTGAAGTTTAGGCCTATATCCAGATGCCAGGAGGTGGTAGCAAGAGATCCTGTCAAATGTCTTCTCAGCATCCAGGGACAGGACCATCAGGGGGATCTTCTGGAAATGAGCATAATGGACAATATCAAGCATTTTTACCAGGCATGAAACACACCTGATCAGGGTGGATAAGGTTAGGGAGAATAGGGTTGAATCTATTTGCTAGCAATTTAGCATATATTTTTAGATTGGCATCATTGCAAAGGGAGCTAGTGTAGAATGGGCAGAAAAGAAATCACTACTCGAGATGTTGTTGAAAGCGTGTAGCATTAAGGGGGAAATGGCCTCAGGAAAGGTTTTATAAAATGTACTTGTAAACCCATCAGGACCTGGATTTTCCCACCAGGAAGGTGCCCAATAACTACGAAAGTTCCTGGGGGGAAGGGTATGTTAACACGGCGTGTTGAGTCCATGTGAACATACGTTTTTAAATACGTATTTGGATCCGTCTGTTGGACACCAAATGGACCCAAACACGTATCTAACAATTAGCAATGTGATTTACAATGCTTTTACTTTGAAACATGCATGATCACCGATGCGTGTCCCATTGCGTCTTTTGGATCCGTTCCAAGAACTGACACATTAATGCTTGGTCCGAAGGACACAGCAGACGCCCTATATAAAACTATAGGGTGCAGCTGTGTGTTGGATACGTGTTGTATCCATTTAGGATCCGATCGCCACTGCGTTTTTGGATGTGATTTTCGGATTCAAAAATGCCGTGTGAACAACCCTGAATAAAGTTCTTCAAGTTCGGACAGGGTTGAGTCAGGGATCTTAGGTGGAAGGTTGGGATAATTTGGTACAATTGACGATGGGGAGGGGGTTTGGAGAATGTACAAATCAGAATAAAAGCAATGAAATTAATCATTAATCTCTTTTGTTGTGTGGACCAAAGTCCCATTTGAGGACTAAATGGAGGGGAAATGGGATTTAGAAATTTATTGTCTCAGGTATAATGCCAGCATCCTTCCGCTTTTATTACCATATTTATAAAAACGACTTTAACCAACCTGAAGAAATCTTTTCCAGGAGGATTCTAAAAGAAGCTTCACCTCCATTCTGGCAGACAATAAGTCTCTCAGAGTTTCCATAGAAAGGGCCTGTTTGTGTTTGGTACGACACAACTATTTGTAATGCGTTTTTTAATTTAGATGCTCTTTTTAATCTTGAACCATGCTTGATCCGGGTACGCGGAACAACAGACTTAAGGGCCTCCCATTTGACATTTGAGAAGAAATGTCATATGTATTGTCCTGAACAAAATGAGTTATAGTCTGGAATATATTTGAGAGACAAATGGAATCTAATAGAACAGACTCATTAAGGCGACACGACCAAGCAAGCTGTGAGGGAGAGGAAATTGACAAAGTGCAATAGATTGGAGCAGGATCTGATAATAAGATATTACCGACTGATGAAGAGGTTAATCAAGGGAGGGCTTCCTGAGCCAACAAGATATAGTCTATGTGGCTATAAGAGTTGTGAGGAATGGAATAAAAACTAAAGTATTTACCATTAGGATGATGGATCCTCCATGCATCACAAAGTAGAAGTTGATTAAGTGTTCTCTTAACTGATTTTATGGAGGAATATGATAGGGATGATTTCCCAGAGAAATTGTCTAAGGTGGGATTTAGGGTTCTATTAAAGTCACCGCAGAAGACTATGGTTCCCCTGACCAGTGTGGTAAGTTTCTCCAGTAAGTATTTAAAGAAAGTAACCTGTCCCTGGTTAGGGACAATCGTTAATACGTGGCTCCCAATCTGGATGACAAGAACAAGATAACATGTTTTAGGATGAACCCAGCAGTCCTGGACCTGATGCACCAAAGACTTGTGGATTTTGTGACTCCTCTGGATTCCTGGTTGTTAGCAGAAAAACAATTGGTGTAGTATTTATTATGGATGTTGGGAGCATGACCTGTTCTGAGTCTCCTGGAGACAGATAATCTGTGATTTCTGTTTATGAAAATGGTACAGAACCTGGGATCTTTTTCCAGATGTGTTGAGTCCTTTTGCATTAAAGGATTCAAAAGTCAGATCTGACATTTATAAAAATAGATGACCGCATTAGGGATAGACTGGAGATATCACACATCTAGTGAAGAAAGAAGGTGGATGTATGGGGTATAACAAACACGAAAGGAGGAGAAAAAAGGGAAAGAGGGTAGAACAAAACCAAAAAGTAGTTAGATATCCTGTAGCTGAAACTAATACGTAGACTAAAGGTAGTCAAAAAGACCCGAGGCCTACAGTTAAGGCCTACTACGGGACCAGTGTTTGGGAGTATTTAAAATACAAGTATTTAAAATAGTATTTAAAATACTTGTCAGGTATTTGTATTTTGTAATCAAAATACTTTTTTTATTCAGTATTTTGTATTTAAAATACTGTTAGGAAGTATTTTAAGTATTTTAATTACTTTCTAAATTCAAAACAAATGTTGTAATTTAAATAACCCGCCTCACCACACTTAAAAAAAAACAACAGCGCGAGTCACGTCATCACTCTCGTTTTTCGTATCTCGTGCGAGGTGCGACGAGAGGAGGGAAAATTCCAACGCGTTCCAGCAACGCAAGTCCGCCTTATAGTGAAGCGTGATTTATTTTTAGTTTTTTATTATCCCGATCGCGTAATCCATTCCGTAAAATTACCGCATATACTCGAGTATAAGCCGACCCGGATATAAGCCGAGGCCCCTAATTTTCGCCCAAAAAACAGGGAAAACGTATTGTCTCGAGTATAAGCCGAGGGGGGGAAATCCATAATTGCAGATAAAAAGTCTGGTCATGTGCATTAGTAACTCCATGTGCCTCATAGTAATAGCAGTTAACCCCATCATGTCCCTCACATTAACCTCCTGTGTGCTTCAAATAAGAGTTACTGATATGTGAGAGACATGGAGTTAATAATTAGGTATCTTCATAATTAAGGTCCTTTATTAGTACCCCCATGTGTCTCACATATTAGTAACCCTTATATAGGGCACACGGGGTTAATATGAGGGACATGATGGGGTTAACTGCTATAAATGTGAAGCACCTGGAGTTACTGAAACTAAATTAAAGGAGTTGTCTCGTTTCAAGCGTTCCGCCCACGTCAATGCTGTTGGCAGGGAAGCATGTTTGAAGTGAGGGGCGTGCTCCTTGTCTGCCTCTTTTCCTCCCTCTTCCCCCCTCCCCTCAGCACACAGAAAGCTCTCCTCCTTAACTTCTATACAGCATGGGGGGGGGGGGCGATGGGGTTTGCTGCCAGAGTTAACCCTGTGTGTGCCTGCCTAGGTCTGCTGCAGGCTCTTACTGCTAGATCAGCTGTATTGTCAGCTCCACGGAGACATAGAGAGAGGGCTGATCTATGAGTGTGGAGAGGTCTGTGAAGCTGTGTATGCTAATAGCAGAGCAGGGGGGATGCAAGTGTTCCTATACCCCCTGCTTAGCATACAAATCTCCACATCTCCAGCAACAAACAGACCCTGTCAGAACAGACACAGGGCACCTGTGAAGTGAGTTACTATTATCACATGTGTCACTAGTAGAGCAGAGTAGGGAGAGATATGAACCATTCACATGCCCTCCTGATCTGTTCTATTAGTATAGTCAAAGCTCCACAGACACATCATGATTATAGTAACACACTTCACTGCTGTCACATTTTCTGACTACAGATCAGCCTCTGCTTTCCTCAATCTGTGTAGAGAGCAGGAGGGAGCAGGCACACACAAGGTTAATCCACACAGACACAGAAGCCAGAGCCCTCCCCCTCCCTCCACTACAGAAGCATTCTGTGCGGGAGGGGCTCTGTGCTCAGACCTGTATTCACAAGGTGATGAGTCACCAGACCTGACAGCCAGTGAGATAAAGATCAACAGGTCTGCTGCTATAGAGATTTGAGAAGCTGATATACTACTAATAACAGGGATAACTCAAAATCAGTAGGACATTTGTAATGAACATATATTGCAAAGCTGCTTGTTTTTTAAAGATCTTTTAATTAAAACCCAATCATTGTAGCGAGACAACCCCTTTAATATCCCCAAATGCCTGACATTAATAGGCATAGTAGCTAAAGGAAGGTACCTGTATATTTCTCTTTACTGTAGCATCCTCTCCTCCATGTGACAGACATCTTCTATAGGAGTCGGACACAATGAATCCTGGCCACTGACTTATTTGCAGGGTAGATGCTAATCCTAGTGAGCTAATGGACCTCTGATCCATTTTTTGTTTTTATTAAATTTTTTGTTTACATTTTTCAAGTATTTTAGTATTTGGAAAATACTTTTGAAGTAGTATTTAGTATTTGTATTTAAAATACTTCAGTCATAAGTATTTTGTATTTAAAATACTTTCCCAAAGTATTTTCACGAACACTGTACGGGACACGTCCTTCTTAGGGGAGAAGATAAAAGACACTCAATCAAGGTCAGTTGGTAGGGATGGAGCTCCGAAGATGCCAGTGACTAAATTGAGGAGAAGGATAGAACTAAGAAAAGGAGAGGAATATGTTGTGACATAGCAAACTCATAGGGGATCAGGAAGCCAAGGTATAGCAAAAGATGAATAATATGTTGCACAAGGCACATACCACTGTTACGCTTGACTGTGCGGCGGATCCCTCTAGCGATGATAATGGTAAATATCTCCCACAACAAGAAAATAAAATGGTGTAATTGTACATTAAGATTCATATGATTATACAATCATAAGATAGGTAATATCATCAAATGTGGTATATCATTTTAAATAATATGCACCTCTGTTGGGTAATTTTACAAAAAATATGTAGTTTGAGGTACATGTAAATATTATGCCTTACTGTGAGGGGAGCTGCCTGTGGAGATATCAAGGATAAAGCACTATCTCCCATAAGGCAAACATAGCAGAATTGTACATCAAAACTAACGCAGATGTACAGCTTTTTTGTGGTAGATAAGAGTTTCTTGAGCGATCTGTAAAGGGAAGCAGAAGAGGAGAATACATTGATGTGTGGGAGAGTAGACAGCATCATCAAAAATGGCATATTAAATTGCAAAGTATGTACCTCTGTTGGGTGGCTTTGGTAAAGGATATAAGGATTCTAGAAGGAGCAGTGAAAGTTCTCAAGTTGGATTTGAGGCAGAAGAGTCTGTGCGACGTTGTCTACGACGAGCTCTTCTAGAAGGGAGACCGACTGGGACTGTTGTAGCATGGATTGCGATATTAGATTCACTAAATATATTAGGCAGTTCAGCCAAATCGTGAATATTGTGAAAACTCATTTACCCATCTTGTATGTTAATAATACGATTAAGAAGATCATAATGTACAGATGGAGATAAAATGTATTCCACGTAGAGCCCAACCATTGGCTGTTTAGTGTCTCCGAGTCTCCTCAGGTCACAAGATAGTTACATTAGCAATACTTGGTTACATGTCAAAGGATTTCACAAATGCGGCCACACTGTTTGCACGGTCCGCAACTATTTTGAAAGAAATGATAAATTTACATCATACAGTAACGTCAGATGTTTTGATATTAAGGCATACATGAATTATTACTCTAAATATGTCGTTTAACTGGTGAGTTGCAGAATTTGCAGACTTCAGTACGTGGTCTCTAGGCATTGTGCAGACATACACCAGGGCAGTACGAAAATGTTTATCCATTACGGCTATTGAAAAGATTCACCGTCCTCCGAGGGGAGAAGATATGCAGAAAAACACTGCTGTCCTGGGAGTCTTGGATGATCTTTCACTTGGGGACTCATATTCCACAAGGGTTAAGTACCCGACAGGATATTACTTAGCAATGCTGAAAATGAATAAAGGGGTTGTCTCACTACAAGGATTCACTTTGCAATATATGTCACTTTGCAATATATGTCCATTAACAGTGTCCTACCT
Organism: Phyllomedusa bahiana; assembly: GCA_025379985.1. NCBI lineage: Eukaryota > Metazoa > Chordata > Amphibia > Anura > Hylidae > Phyllomedusa > Phyllomedusa bahiana. The sequence goes on along the minus strand of JAODAL010004937.1, from coordinate 16,685 downwards.
ATTCTGAGATATCCCCTCTTGTATGGGCTGCATCAGCTCCTCAGGTCGCTATAGCTACAGACCTGTTTGATCTATCCTAATAGGCTACCAACACTGGTTGCTATAGCTACAGACCTGTCTTCTACTGCAGCCTAGTGGAAGCCAGTAAACACGCCCCTGAATTCAAAATGAAACCAAGAAAACAGGACTGAGGTAAGATGAATCAATATAGTGAGACAACCCCTTTAAGAATGACATCTAGAATAAGAAGGGGAGCAATATTATTCTTATTGCTTTTAACAAGAGGTTTAACATTTTGTATAGGATAAAATGTTTGTTTTTTTGTGTATTAATTTGTTCATGACCTTTAGCCTCTAGCATACCTATTTAAGTGTTTCCGACTTGTTTAGCCAACATGCCATGAGTAAGGGTCACTGACTTGAAACATGTCAGCCGTCTACCAACCCTTAGGACTTCATTATGTTGGGTATGGGTCTCTCTATGCCAAGCATGAAGCTATATTTTTAATATAATTCAATAAATTTTGGACTTTTTATCACATTACTCCATTTGCCTAACCTCTTGTCTGGGAGCTGATGCCTCTTTACCTGTTTGCTGTTGATCTTCAGGGGATTGGTCCTCACTCACTGTGCTTCCTGCGATGAATAGATTTACTACTACAACAAGGTGGGTGAGGTGATTAAAGGGGTTGTCTCACTATGAAGATCATAGTTGAAAATGTGGGGACCAAAAATCTAAGGATGTACATCCTTGGTTACTATTGGCAAAGTGTTACGGTTTTAGAGCACGGGCTGGTTTACTTGTGCTTAGCAACGGTGTTTGTTTACTGGTCAGGGAAGCATTCTGTCCTGCCCAGGTCGTGCACATGCAAAGGAAAGGCAGTTAAGAGGAGGGGTAGGGATGTGTGTATTGGCAGGCAAGGAGGAGAAGCAGTGAGAGGACATGCAGGGGGGTTGTGGGTATTGTATCCTCGTCACAGCTTGTCCACCGTTGCTGCCAATACACACATCCCTGCCCCTCCTCTTAACTGCCTTTCCTTTGCATGTCCACGACCTGGGCAGGACAGAATGCTTCCCTGACCAGTAAACAAACACCGTTGCTAAGCACATGTAAACCAGCCCGTTCTCTAAAACCGTAGCACTTTGCCAATAGTAACCAAGGACGTACATCCTTAGATTTTTGGTCCCCACATTTTCAACTATAATCTTCGTAGTGAGACAACCCCTTTAACTTGCTGTATGTGGTACATTTCTTAGGAGAGAGGGTTACAATATTTGGCCAAAGGGGGAGAGTAACGTTCTGGATATCCAGATCTTGGAGGAAGGACGGGATGTCATTCAGAGACCAAATAGCATACAGTATATTTTGTCACCTTTACACATAAATAAAGCAAATGGGAAACCCCAGTGGTATAGAATATTTCATTCTTTGAGTATGGTTAGTAGATGTTTGACAGTGGCTCTTTGGGCAAGAGTGTGTCTTGAAAGGTCATGGAGCAGTATTAGAGGAGAGTCTTTGTAGAAGATCTTCTGTCGTTGATGGGCTTTTTGAAGAATATCTTCCTTGATCTGGTACAAGTGGATCATTACAGATGATGTCACGTAGGCCTTTTTTGTCCAAATTAGGAGGGTGCAAGGCCCTATGTGCTCTGTCCATTTAAATACATGTGTTAGAGGCTCTACCTAATAGATCATTAAAAATCAAAGTCAAGACAGATATAATATCAGCCGATGTAATCGGCAACTGTCTGATTCTGATGTTATTGCGTCTGCTCCTGTTCTCGAGGTGGTCTAGTTGCTGTTGTAATGCGAATATTTGGTTAGAATATTTACCAGTATTAGATTGAAAGACTTGTGTAAACACTGTGGTTGAGTCCTGAGCCTGATCTAGAGTAGACACCTTAGAATTAGGGCTGCCAACTCTGCAAGGAACAGAGTGAACTCTTGCTTGCACTTGTCAACTATTTGTCATGCTAATATGGAAATGTTGTTTTGGATGGTAGAGCTTAAGTGAGTTGGCGCAGAACAGATAGGGTAATCCGGTTTATCCTCTCCTATGTTTGAAGAGTAGACAGGCTGAAAAGAGGGACATCATTGTTCTCTCTGAGGGGAGCAAACCAGGGAGTCATTTTTGGAATTTTGTTGAAGTGTGGCTGGAGTCCCATCTAGGCTATGCGGTAAGACTGGTGGAGAGTGGCTTGAGAAAATAGGCAGGAAATCACTAGCCATTGTCGGAGAATGAGTAAACATATGTTGTATAGGAGATTAAACTAGTATATCAGGTTTTCGTGGCAAAATGTGTGTCAACTCTTCCCACTTTGATTCTGTGGACCACTGTAGGTATGCCCCTTCGACCAGCAAAATGGTTGTTTGCCATACAGCAGGAGATGGAGGATAATGTGGAGAAGATTGAAGGTGCGCTAGAGGCACATGGTGGGATTGGCAGCTTTCAGGGGGGCCTGTGAGCTTAGAGAGCAATGTTGACCCCATTGGTAATTGCAATAAAGAAGATTTATGGATTGAACCATTACTCAGTGCCTTAGTAATGAAAGGTTTAAAAGGTGTTCCTTTGGGGTTTCTCAGGAAATGCTCTAGCTTGGGTGGGGTTAATGTGTTTCCACCTGAGTGTTGTGAACAGTGAGGAGTTATCCCTAGGCTGGAGGGTAATGGAGAGTCTGTAGTGGGAGAGAGAAGAAGGATATTATCCCCAGATCCCTTTTTTTGTACCTTGACAACCACTATTGTCTTGGATGGGAGAAACTTCCAGGGGACCCGTACCTTCCGTACCTTCTGTGGGTCTCTTGGTGCTGCCTAGTGCAGATTTCTCCCTTAGACCTGCAGGATTTCTATTCAGAAAGGCAAGAGAACCGACAGGTAGACCAAGAGAATCAGGTGTGGAGCCGGGAGTATCTTGTCTAAGCTGCTTCCGTACCACTCAGCCATGTGGGAGGTAGGGAGATGGGAGTGAGTTCAGTGCTGCCATCTTTAGTTCCCATGTGTTTGGTCTCTCCTCTGTGTTCCCCGTTCTCCGGACAAGCAAGCACAATGTGTGGCCGCATAGTGGAGTCAGGTGAGCCGATGCCCGCATCCTGCAGACCTGTGCCTTTGCTGATGATTTTAAGTGGCGATAGGCAGAGCGGGGGATCCAGAGATGAGGACACACCACCATGTTCTGTAGGACTGCGGTCCGTGGCAGTAAGGTGTGTGATCACTGATGGGTGCAAGAAATAAGCACCAATGTAGCTCTGGGTTGGAGAGGGATGAGCAGAAGGCTTAGGATGCTTCTTTTTAGATGCTTTCCCCATGATAAAGCTTGTGTGCCAGCAGAATAGAGGAGATCTCAGCAGAGCTCTGTGGAACACGTCCTCACCCTTCAATGTCTTGGGCACGTCCTCATATTACATTATTTACAGCAAAAATTGTGAAATTGCAGGGATTTTTTTAATTTTCCACCACACATAGAATTTTTTGGGGGATTCCAAGTACATTATGTGCTAGGTTCAATGGTGCTATTAAAAAGTACACCTTGTACATCCTGCAAAAAACAAACCCTCATATAGACATAAAAACAAAAAAGTTATGGCTCTTGAAAGGTGGGGAGTAAAAAAACAAAAACCTGAAAATGGCTGCAACTTTAGGGGTTAATAAAACAGGTGTTATGAGTGGCCCTGCAACTTGCATGTTGGCCACGGGCACACCTGTGTCCCCTCTCCTCATATGCTCCCGGGGTCGAGTGGCGCCTCGATTCACATGTCGGGCTGCGGGAACACTCTCACTACTGGCCAGTACTCATCTCTCCTTGCCCCTTGTCTCGTCCCTGCCAGTTATCGCGAACGCCCCAAATCTTAGGGTGCACGCAGCAGCTCAGTAAAATTTAAAGGGCCAGTGTGCCAGTGATTTGTTATCACCAGGTGCTGACCCTATTTAACCCTGCCTCTTCCTCCTGCCTTTGCCGGATTCATAGTGCCATAGCCTATGCGAGAAAGTATTTTGTCTGTGTTTCTCCTCCTCTTTCCGTCCCTCGACCACTAACCTTTCCACCTTCACTGAGCTTCCTGCCTGTTCCCAGCTATGAGTTGCCTTCCAGTTTTGTACCACCCTGCAACCCAGCTGCCATCGCAAGCAAGTTGCGTCAGGGGTAGCAACCTGGTAGTCTCCCACCGCAGCAAGCCCAACCTGCCTTGCGGCAGAGTCTGGTGAATAATGGGACCTACATACACTCCAATCCCTGATGTGGCTTATACCACCTCTTGCGGTGGTCCAGAGGAACCACGCCTCAGGCCTGCAGTTTTGGTAAGCCAACCTTTACAATTGGATCTGGCCAAGGTGCCTCTACCGACTGTCCAAGATATTACCATGCTTGTTGCTCAACAGTCACAGCAGATTTCTCAGCAAGCACAACAGGTGAACCACTTCAGCACCATGATGCAGCAACTTCTCGCAACCCAGCAGCAACCACCTTCTATAACCACTCCTGCGCCAGTGGCTCCGGTGACTTCTGTTGGACCCAAGCTGCGACTCTCTCTGCCAACAAAATTCGACGGGGACGCTTAAGCCTGCAAGAGGTTCATTACTCGGTGTTCCATGCATGTGGAACTGATGGCTGACCAATTTCCTAACGAACGGTCTTAGGTGGCTTTTGTGGTCAGCCTTCTCTCTGGGAAAGCCCTAGCATGGGCCACCCGCTCATGGGACAGAAACAATCTCTTCTGCTGAAACCGCACTGCTGAACCTGCGTCAAGAAGACTGCTCAGTTGGGGATTATGCTGTACAATTCTGCACCCTGGCTTCAGAATTTTCCTGGATTGGTGCATCCCTAAGAGCCAGGTTTAAGAATGGTCTCTCCAGCAGGATAAAAGATGTGCTGTCTGCTCAGGACCTTCCATCTTCCCCGAGTGAGCTAATCCACTTGCGCTTCAATGTGAGACTGGAGGAACTTCGTCAGGAACACAAATCGGTTCAGTTGCGGCGTCTACCTTGTCTTGCTCCGGTATTCCAACATCCACAAAGTCCGGGAAACGCACGCACCTAGGCTACGTGAGAGAAGTGTTCCTAGGTGTGAATCATCCCTCTCCATGTCTGACCATGCCGGTGCAATTCTCGATTGGTCCTGAAATCTCGTTTCAAGTCAATGCTTTTTTGGACTCTGGATCTGCCAGTAATTTCATGGATACTCCTTTGGTGTCGAAGTATCGCCTCCCGCTGATCTGCTTAGACAAACCTCTAGCCATCTCCTCCAATAATGGAAAACTTCTCAGTGACTCCATTCAGTACTGTACTGAACAAGTGTCTCTTCATGTTGGGACGTTACACAAGGAGAAGATCACATTTTATGTGTTACCCTGTTCTTCTTCAGCAATTCTTCTGAGACTTCTGCGGCTGCAGCACCATGCCCCTATACTTAACTGGAAGACTTGCAAAGTCATACGTTGGGAACAGGACTGCCAGTCTTGCTGCTTAGTGGCACCTCACCCAGTGTGCCCCACTTCTCCACTGATGCCTCTCAAGCCTTTGCCAGGCCAGCTCGATCTGTGTCAGGACTTTGTCGATGTCTTCTTTGAGAAGCAGGCTGAGACTCTTCACCTCAGCTTGCCTATGACTGTCCTATTGATCTCCTGCTTGTGATTACCCATCTATAAAGCAAAATCTACCCTTTGTCTGTGCCCAAGACACAGGCCATGGTGGCCTATATAAAGGACAATCTCCAAAATGGATTCATCCGCAAGTCCTCCTCTCCAGCCAATACCAGGTTCTTTTTCATGGAAAAAAAGAATGGGTCTCTTTGCACTTGCATTGACTATTGGGGTCCTAATAAAATTATTGTTGAGAACCGGTATACTTTGCCACTTATATCTGAACTCTTTGACTGTCTGTGGGGATCTAGAGTCTTCATGATACTCTGCCTGCGGGGGACCTACAACTTGATTGATTTGAATTTGTGAAGGAGACAAATGGAAGATAACCTTCACTACACATGATGGGCACTTTGAATACCTGGTGATGCCCTTCAGCTTCTACAACACTCCTGCCATCTTCCAAGAGTTTGTTAATGGTATCTTCAGAGACCTTCTGTATTCATGTGTTGTCGTGTACCTGGACGACATCCTTATCTTCTCGCCTAGTCTTGAAAGTCATTGTACCCACACGAGCCAGGTTCTGAGATGCATACAGAGCAACCCGCTTTATGCCAAACTTGAAAAATTCATCTTTGCGCATGGGCCCATGGGCCATACAGCATTTCCTGGGATTTGCCAACTATTACCAGCTGTTTATTCCACACCTCCACGGTGGTGGCCCTAATTGTGGTGCTTACCAAGAAGAACAGAAATCCTAGGTCCTGGTCATTGGAGGCCGAAGAGGCATTCTCCCATTTGAAATCAGCATTTATCTCCGCACCTATCCTATGTCATCCCAATCCAGAGAAGCCCTTCTTCATCTGTAAGCGCAGCTGCGGTCCTCACAAAGAAGACTGCCCAGGGCATAACTATCACTTGCTGTTTTATCTCCAAGATGTTCTCCACGGCTGAGAGAAATTACACTACAGAGGATCAAGAATTACTGGACAAGCTAGATGGTTCTTCTTCTTCATTTTGACTTCCTTATCCACTTCCACCAGCGGCCAAGAATATCAAGGCTGATGCCCTTTCCCGAGCCTCTGATGTCGCTGGCCTAGACTCTGCACCACGGCTGATTACGGCTGCAACTGTAGACCTCCAGTGTGTTCTCCTGGGAAAAACGTTCGGACCTCCAGATCTCAGGAAGAAAGTCTTGAAGTTGTGTCATCTTTCTTTGTTGGCCATGCACCCTGGAGTGTGAAAATCCATTTTTGCTCATATCTCAGCACTACTGATGGTCTAATCTGGGCAAAGATGTCAAGGACCTTGTTCTTTCCTGTACCATGTGTGCCCATGACAAGACTCCATGACTCAAGCCTACTGGCCTCTTGCAGACGTTGCCCGTATCAGAATGTCTGTGGACCCAAATAGCCATGGACTTCATCACTGACCTTCCACCCTCATCTAATAATATCATTATTTGGGTGGTTATGGACTTGTTCTCAAGGATGTCCCACTTCGTGCCTCTGCCTGGTCTCCCTTAGGATCTTCAGCTGACTGGCCACTTCTTTCGACATATTTTCTTCCTGCATGGCCTTACCTTTCATATAGTCTCTGACAGGAGGGTCAAGTTTTTCTCCAAGTTCTGGGGTGCTGTCGTCTCCAGGTCAAATTAGATTTCTCTTCGGCTTACCACCCTCAAACCAATGGCAAGTGGAAAGAGTAAATCAAATTCTGGAAGATTAGCTATGTCATTTTGTCTCAGTGCGACAGGATGACTGTACCAACCTCCTACAACCAGGAGATTCCAATTCGGCCATCGCCTCCCCGTCCTTTATCGTTTATAGCCAAGACCCCTCCCACCTTCCACCCCTCCACTGTCTACCTCTTCGGACATTCCTTCTGTAGATGACCAAGTTCGTGACCTTATGTCTATCTGGCAAGAGACCTGACCAAGCTTCCTCACGTAAAGCACAGGTGGACAGGAAGAGAAGACCTCCTCTGACCTTCTCTCCAGGGGACAAGATATGGTTATCTGCCAAGTATGTGTGCTTGACGATCTCCAGCTACAAATTGGGTTAGCGGTTCTTAGGTCTGTACAAGGTCCTTCAACGTATCAACCCTGCAGCTTAGAAGCTCTGCCTGCCTCTGTCTCTCCACATCACAAATTCCTTCTATATTTCTCTCCTTAAGCCACTGATCCTCAACTGTTTTTCTCAGGAGGATGTTTCTCCATCTCCCAAAGCTGACTCTACTGATGTGTTCGAAATAAAAGAGATTCTGTACATGAAGACCATCAGGGGAAAGTGGTTACATCTTGTTGACTGGAAGAGGTTTAGGTCAAAAGAAAGGTCCTGGGAGCCTGAGGCCAATATTCTAGACCAGTATCTGCTTCAGAGGTTTCTTTTGCCTGTAAAGAGAGGGAGGCCCAAGAGCTGGGGTACTGTTACGAGTGATCCTGCAGCTACATGTCGGACCGTGGGTGCACTCATGTCTCCTCTCCTCCGATGCAGCCAGGGACGAGTGGGCGCACTTGCACTCCTGGCCAGTACTCACCTCTCTTCGTTCCTTTTTCTGTAGGATTACATAAAATTAAGTAGCCTTCACTACCCAAACATATTAGGCACCCATGACCTTTTTTCCAGTTCACCAGTTGTCCTTTCTTGGACCACTTCTGGCTGATACAAACCACTCCTGCAATAGTTACCCTGGCTCAATTATCTATCCATCACAATCTGACTCTTGTTAAAGTTACTTAGATCCTTAGACTTACCTATTTTTACTTGCCTGGCAACATATTCTATCAATGTTGTTAACCTCACCTCTTAGTGGCTCTAACGTTATGGATGATCAATGAGTACTCTTTATAATCTAATTATTAATGGTTTCTACTGCACAGGCATTAAAGGGGTTGTCTCACTACGAAGATCACTGTTTAAACTGAGGGGACCAAAAATCTAAGCATGGTTACCATTAGCAAAGTGCTATGGTTTAAGAGTTCGGGCTGCTTTGTTTGTGTTTAGCAATGATGCTTGAGTCCAGGTTTGGTTACGCCCAGCTAAAGCATTACTGGCTGTGGACTGCCCAGGTCACGGACAAGGACACGCAGGCTAAAGTGATGTACTGAACAGGTCATGGAAAGGACCGCGCAGGGGGATGTATGTACAAGGAGAGAGAGAGAGAGACAGAGAGAGAGAATCACCTATCCTTCTCAGAGTCCTGAATGTCAAATGCCAATTCTAGTCCCACAAGAGAGAATAAAAATCACCCATCTTTCCCAGAGTCTTGAATGTCAAATGCCCATTCTAGTCCCACAAGAGAGAAGAAAAATCATTAATCTTTCCTAGAGTCCTGAATGTCAAATGCCCATTCTAGTCCCACGTAAAAAAGAAAGATAAAACACATCCGTCCCATGTAAAATGTGCAGTCTTACATCAGGGGACCTAAATTTCATGTGCAGTCCCATGTAAAAAACACATTTTGTGAGACAGATGAGAGGTCCCATGTAAACCACTTGTGATACAGATGTGCAGTCCCATGTAAACACAATCAGATAAAGCATATAGTTTGGTTCTACAGATCTGTAGAGGTCAGAGATGTAATAATCTTCAGGATATATCACTGTGTGTGAGAGAGAGAGAGAGAGAGAGAGACAGAGAAAAAAAAATCACTCATCTTTCCCAGAGTCCTGAATGTCAAACGCCCATTCCAGTTACAAAATATGTAGAGAGAACGAGACATTTAAATATAAACTATTGAGTTACACTTAACTTTTTACTGCCAATGATTCCAATGACAGCTGAGAACCTCTCCCTTTCCCCAGCTCACACAGAATGAATAATCATTTGCACACTTTGGGCGCGTGTCTTCAGAGATAGAAGATACACACCTCTGGGAGGAGAAACACACATCCCATTTCACAAGCTCTGCTTGGCAATCAGTAGAAAACATTGACAACTGTTGTAACGAGACAACAACAAAGAGGAAAAAAGGTCCTAAAAAATAACTTTTATTTGAAAACAGTCTAAAAATATCAACAAACGTAAAGCATCTCTCAACATAAATAGCGAGAAAAGATATATCGGGACCCAAAGTATATAAAACCTAAATTATTATTATTTTTTGGACCTTTTTTCCTCTTTGTTGTTTGGATTATTTAGACAGGTCAAGAGGTATTTCTTTCTCCTTGTTCTTATTTACTGGGGAGTATTTACTTTTTGTAATGAGACAACCCCTTTAAAGGCATTATTCAAAAAGATTGCCTTATGCTAAATACTAATCCTTTCAGTCTCACTAACCAAACGGCACCACATGGTTGTGGATGCATTCTAGCTTTGTCCGGGAATAAGCGGTGTCTTTCACTCAACCAAGCATGTAGAGGACACAGAGAGAAGACTTTATCTGTGGCGTCTCTGCATATTCTTGTTTACAGATTACAGATAACAATGTTATAATGGGCTGTTACAAATTATTTTTATTTTTTTTACTTCAAAGTAATAACAATACTTCTCTAATCCCTAGACAGTTGCAGCCTAGCATTTTACATGGGCATCAGGTGCTCAGCTATAAATATTTTTATACCATAGAGAATGTATGGTACCCCAAAGTCTTCATTCTGTATTTCTTTATCCCTATTCGCACAACTTTCAATAAAAAAATTTTTAACAATTGTCATCCATGTTTAGAGGCTGCAGATAAAACTAAGAAAACTAAAGGTAGGAGATACATTTTAAAGTAAAATGAGGATTCTGTTCTCAGTGGTATAGTATGTAATACATTATGCAGTGTACACATATATAGCACTATTATGCACTGGAGAATTAAAGTGTTTATTTTTGGGTTAATAGTTTTGATTGAATGAACTATCTTAAAATAAATTGTGAAAAAGTTAAAAACTAAATTTCCTATACATAAAAACATATGATAAATTACAAAAAAAGGCTGGAGATAATCATCTATGTTAAGACAAATGAAAATATGGAAAAATAATTACAGAACAATAATTTTGGGTTACCATACGGTCTGTATGATACAGTAAATGTATTTATACCTGAGGCTCATGTAAAATGTGACTGTGTTGAAAAAGTCTAGTGATCGAAAAAGTGCTTTTGAAAAAAAAAAAAAATAATGTAAGGGTAACAACCCAACATGGTTTCTTGTAAACTGTAAACAGGGAAATGCAGAGAAGACAATAGGACTACATCTGTTTTATTAATGTGTATGAGCCGGCCATAGCTTTATTGCAGTATCCTTTGGGGTACCTTTTTCCCTATACCCCAACAGATACCTGCAATGTAGCAAATAATACTGTGTGAACCCAGTCTTATTTTAAAGCTCCATAAATTCCAGTGTACTGTACATTGAAAATGAGGTTTTAGTACATGACATATAACAAAAATGAGTACAATGACCACCAGCAAATAAGAAACAAACTGGTACAGAGGGAAAGAAGTCCTGTCTATGAAGGAGTTGGAAGGAGACAGTAGTTGAGCGAAGAAGCTAAAGGTATGTTATTCTAATGACAGTTTTTCCTCTCTACTATACATAATAACACAAAAAAAGTATCATTTAGTTAACTGTTTAGACATACTACAGTAGGACAGTAGGCTTGTAGATGGTAGAATGCTTTATTCTCCCTGCTGCTTCCCTTCCTCATGCTTCGATCTTTTAGGCCCCATTCACATCACAATTTCACCTTCCGTTGGTGGTATCTATCAGGACACCGTAAAAATTAATCCGGACAAATACCATGGTGGGTTGGCAGCGCAGCCATTGACTTCTATAGGGCAAATGTAATCTTAATTGGACTATGTTTTCCCTAATTAGCTAATGTAGTCTGTTTTAGTACAAGAAGCAAAATCGTCCTCTCCCTGCTGCATCCCTTCCCCATTCTTGACTGGTCAACCATATTTTTGTGTCCAGTGCAGAAACCGGACACGTTCGGTAAATAGGGCAAATTTAATCCAATAACGACTATGTCTGCCCTCTATAAGATAATGGCTTAGTCGCAAACCCACTGCAATATCTGTTAGGATGAATTTTTACATTTTCCCAGTAGGTACCATGAACAGAAGGTAAAATCAGTAAGTGAATGGGGCTTTATATACATTAATACATATTATACAGGGTTTTTGATACTTCAAGAACCAGGAATCAATTATTGTATGAAGTGTAAAGGTATGTAGGGATAGTTATACTTGTCAAATGAACACTGTCACCTTTCTGTTATATTTTAAACGTATTCCTTCGGTTACTTTATAAGACAGCACAATATGAGTTCTCAAAAGTCCCTTCTTTGTATACACCTTAATAATATTGCATTCCGTATAGAAACTTTTGTATACTTTGTTACTCTTATGATACTTTAATGCTTCAATTTTCATCATCCATTGCATCAATATAACATGTTAGAAACATAGTAAAAAGTAACCTTTTCATGATTTCATTGTAAGTCCAGCCTCTGCTTTCTTCTTAGCTTGCATAGCTTTAGAAACGCTGCAGCTCTGAGCGTTCCTGCTCCATCCGCCCTCTGCTCACCGCACCTGCTCCAGCTGAGGGCAAATGGAGCGGGCACACTCGGAACTACAGCGTTTCTAAAGCTATGCACGCTAAGAAGAAAGCAGGGGCTGGACTTACAATGAAATAATGAAAAGGTTACTTTTTACTATGTTTCTAAAATGTTATATTGATGCAATAGTTATACTTGTGTCAGAGCTGTTGAGGACAGTGGGTTGCTATGGGGGACCAGGAAATAGGTGACCTGGTTATAGCAAGCAAAGGGTTAACCAGTTTAGAGTTGATTTCAGGCAGGTTTAGCCTGTTTTTGGGGTGCAGTGAGTCATAAGGAGCTGTACAGTCAATCATTGAGCTCCATGGGTGGAGCTCAGTTGGAGAAGCAGGGGGGCTAGCTGCTGCTGAGGGGGATCAGGGCTGCAGAGTGTGACAGACAGTCAGTGTGTGTGACCACAGAGGGACAGAGAAGGAGCAAGCCCCTCAAAGAGGTGTCCAGGGGAACGAGTGGTGGACGATTCATGTGGCTGTCGTGGGAGGAGAGGCCTGTGAGGCCAAGAAGATGTATATAGTTAAAGTTCAGTGAAAGCAGTGAAAACCGGGATTGAGGCTCGGAAAGGTTCTTTACCGATACTAGGCCACAGGAGATTCGGGACAGAAAGGAACGAGCCGTTAGGCAGCTACACTAAACCAGCAGGTACCCTGGATTGGCTAAGCTTTCTCAGGCAGTACAGTCTCTCTTTTTTCTTTTTTTTTTTGCCATATGACGTGTTAGCCAATGTCACTTCCTGTCATGGATATTTAAATTTAGAGTGTACATGTATGTTATTGTGCCATGAGTAAGGGTGCATAACCCGAAACGCGTAGGCTGTTTACAGACTTTTGTCATGGAATTTTAAACTATATAAATAAAGTATAGAATTTTTACAAGAAGGAGCTGGAGGACATTCACAATTTCATGAGAGTACAGGGAGAAAGGTTCAAGGGGGCCTCTCCATGACTGTGCGATTGGTGGTGTGGCTGAAGCCACGTTTGACCCCAAGTGGATTTCAGGTTAAACTGCTGGAGAACCAAGTAACCCCTCAAAGACCCGGAAAACGGTTGTGTCCAGTTATTCCATCGCTGGTGCACTACAGGTCTCACACCACACTCTGCCCGCAATACAAAGAGAACCTAGGAATACCAGAGGAACCTGAGGCTGAGGGTGATTGCTTCTGGCAACGGGTGGACACAGTCGGGGCGCCGCCGCAAGATGCCTTATACGCCCCCTGTTGCATCCTCTTTCAGAAGCATTTTGTTTTGTCTCAACATTTGAGGCCTGTATTATACTGTGACTCTATCAGAACATTGTCAGCCTTGTGGTGGGGTTACAGAATGGAGGCGTACCAAGGAAGAAATGGGTTTTAAGGTGGGTGTGGGTTGGATTGGTTACATTTACGTAGTGGCATATTTTCTTGTGTCGGTATTTGGTGCACTCAGATATTGGCTATATCTATAGTAAAGTTTACCTGAAATAATACATACAAAATAAAAAAACAATGGTAATGTATTTATTTTGCATAACTTTGATAGCAGTTACTTAGAAGTCTTTACACTCACTGTATAACAACTTAAAAGCAAACATTTGGCTGCAATTTAAGCTTTTAAATTACATTTTCTATTCCAAACAGGGGATAAACAAGTTCATTCTAAAGCTTTTAAGGTTTGCAAACTGCACACTTTGTCACAGTGGGTTGTTATATGGATGGATTTATGACAATGCAATTGGCCAAAGTAAATGTTGCTAATAGTTAAGCTCTTGAAAAAACAGAGAAATCTCCCCAAAACTGCTAACAATTATGTCAAGCACTTTTCAGGCCGCAGGCAGTCCATTGTCAGGAGTATATTCAAAGCCTTCATAAAGTATATAATAAAATGGTCAAAATGACACAAAACAACTGAGTTTTTTAATTTGAGACATTAGTCACATTAATCATTGACACAGTTGGGATACTTGTTCTGACCTGAAAATATGCCAAGTGGACATAAAGTGGGTGTATAGAGCTTTGTCATTATCATTCCAGGTTGTAATATGCAGCAACTATTTAGGCTCATCACATAGATATTGCAGCAATGTGTCAACTGTATGTGATCTATGATGTGAAAAAAATGTAACATTTTATAAATATTTCACCTAGGTGTTCCAAATTTTAATTAATTATTAAAATCATATGTGGTTTTACTGTATGCATTTTTTAATGCTTCTGGACCACATAAAGCCTCAAATTGTGAACCCAGCCTGAAAACGTTTGGACATTCCTTAATGGTCCCATAAATGTCATGGCACAACCAAAGTTATATATTTCATCTCCCCAACTTTCAGTTTTCTCAAAGTCATTAGACTTAAAGTAGAATGGAGCACTTAGGGTGCTTTCACACAGTGCGTTTTTGATGTGTTTTTTTGTGCAGGAAGGCACAGCAATTAATGCTGTACATTGCTGCACAAAAATTGCAGCAAAAAACATGGTAAAATCGAGATTTGTGCCGCGTTTTTTGTGTAGCAATGTATAGCATAAATTGCTGTCCCTTCCTGCACAAAAAGACACATTAAAAAGCACATCAAAAACGCACCAAAAACACATTTAGGGCATGAGTGTGCGGCCAGTTTTTAGACAGTTTTTGGTTTTGCAAACCGTCTGAAAAACCGGCCACAAACAAACACTACGGGGCTCTATGGAATACCCATGCAGCAGTCCGCACTGCACGTTTTTTCAAACCAACGGCCGCCCAAAAAAGATTCTACACGCACATTCTTCCATCCGGTTTTCGGACAGAATATGAGCATGTCAATGGGAAGGGGAAAGGCTTTTCTCCACTCATCGCAGAGAAAAGCCTTCCCCCTGCGGTCGTGGGGACGGTACACAAACCAGACAAATATCGGTCGGATAAACCGACCGGTATTTGTCCATTGCCGTGTAAACGGCCCCTTACTATCTGCTTATTCTACTAGTCCATACAGGGTGCACTCACCTAAACCCCCTCAGAACACCGCTGTTCTGAGCCTTGGAGATGCTCCAAATATTTTTTCGGGTTTTTTTATCGCAAGGATTCTGAAATTCCATACTTTTTGGTTTTGTTTTTTGAGTTTATCTTTTACAGTATTCAGTATGCTGTATGACTGGCATTTTAACTTAATTCTGTCAGGCAATACATTTGCTGCAATATCAAGTCTATATTATTTTTATGTTTTATTATGTATGTTTGCACAGTAAAAATACTTTTTAATAAAATTAGCCATAAATAGTTGATTTTTCTGCTGTCAGAGGTGTGTTAGGGCTTGTTTTTTGTGGGTAGAATTGCCTTTTTTGATATTATTTTGGGTTGCATAAAACTTTCTGATCACTTCTTTTTTGTTTTGTAAGGTATTTTTTTTTCATGACATTCACCATAAAGGATACATGACATAAGGGTCGTTATGAACATTGTGATACTATTTATGTGTAAGTTTTTTTCATTTATTTTTTTATATACTAAATCAATGTGTAAAGGGAGAAGGGGATTTTTTTGTGTTTTCTGTCATCTTTTTACATTTTATGAAACTTTTTTTTATTTTTACGGCTATATGTGGCCTTAAACATGCAATTTCTCTTAAGGATCATATGAAACACTGCAATAGTTCTGTATTGCAGTTTACTATGCCAATCAGCATAACAAAAGCAGGACCAGATTGCATGCCTGAGACATTCATTAGGCCCCTGGCTGACATGACAGGTTATTGACATTGTGTGGGAGTGACTAATTAGCTGAGCCATATTAGTCTAACAGCTTAAATGGCACAGTCGCAATTGACCTTGATGTTTAAGGGGCTAAACTGAATGAATTAGATGTGGCAGGATAATGATTGCGTATTTCAAATTCACATTGGTCATCTGAGCATAAAGAATCTTTCACTTGTGATGGATATACTGTACTTACACAATACAATATCAGTAGCACTCTAGAAACACTAAAAAACAGTCAAAGAGGACATAAGAATTTTTAGAAGAGCATTTTCTTTTTTTCAATTTGAGGTTCTTAGGACGACATGTATGAACGGATTATGTCCGATTTCTGGTGTAACCCGCGCCTCACCCGGCCCCCAATCCGCCTGTCGGACGCAGGGATGCGTGTTAGGCGCCCGCGTTCGCCACTTTCGGCTGTGCCTCACATGAAGGAGCGTGCAAAGGGTGCGGTGTAGGCGTTCCGGGGCGGGACGCGGCGCGCTCGAAAACTCCGAGGCATGTAGGATCACGGGACGGCAAAGTGCGGCGCATTGCAGCGCTCGCAGTCCGACAGCAGACCTGGTTGATTTGGTTTTAAATGCTCCGGCGGAGGCGAAGTGAAGCGAGAACGTAACATGAGAGGAAACATATAGAAGATCGCAACAGAAATCTCGGCGCTCAGCGCCATGCGGCATGGAGTATGAATAAAAAAAAATTGCCTTTATAAAGGCATAAAACATTATCAGAAAAAGAGCTCAAACCTTCTAAAAAAAAAATAAATAAATAAATAACTTTCCCAAGATCTAGAACGGCCAACATCAGGAATTAGGGTCTTGGAAATTGCCGGAAATACAGTAAATTTAAATTCGAAAAGCGCCCCT